>JAAGAY010009147.1:0-25814 GCA_011801015.1 Ardeotis arabs
CAGCTTCTTGCGGAAGCTACCACAAAACCAGTACAACCTCTTTTTCATAATTATTGTTTCCAGAAAGAAGTTTGAATATATAAATTTCCAAAACTTTAATCCAAATAACTAAGACTAAAAATTTTCCACTCCTCTTCTTCAGAAAGTAACTATTATTAGCAGAAAACATGGAATCATTGGCATTCCCTTGAAAGGGAAAACTTATGTAAGACTCAGACACATTAAAATTTTATCAGAATTACAAGTTTGGAGCACTTTGAAAGAGCAGAGTCAGTAAACTACAATGGTCTATTTCACAGTGATTTATGAGCTTTCTCTTCTTATTCTCCTTACAAGACTTAATTTCACAATATGAAAATGACAGAATATAGTTTGGACAACTTATGTGGAGAACTTGGGAGGGGAAAATATGCAAATGTTGTATTAGAAAATAAGTATTTTGAGTTTAGCTTCTGAAGGTATTCAGTAATATTTTCCTGTCATTTATTTTTTATGGTTTGGGAGGTTGGTTTGTTTGTTTCTTTTAACACAGTTCACCAGTATTGAATAATCTTCCTTATTCATTCTTTTGAATAATCCTCCAGCTTTATCACCTACCTCTTCAGTACCTGCTAGGTGTAATTTCTAGTACCATTTAGTGGCCTGTCCTTTAATCACCTTTAATGACTACTAAGCAGGCTTGTAGTTGAAGGACTGGTTTTAGGTTACTTACAAGATTGCAATTGCATAATTCATAATACTGATGAGGAACAACAAAATACCTATTTTATTGTTTTGCCTTTTTTTGAAGCACTGGAAAGACAGGACTGGTGCTACCAGGATCCTACCAAAAATGAGACTGAGACGTTTCAGTTGATGGCTACTGTTAAGAGGATATTTTCAGTCTCTTCCACATCAGGCAATCTGAACCACCTTTCCTATCACCAGCCTTTCCTTTCACTTATTTTCTTCCTTCCATAACTGTCCCATTTCAGCTTTTCATCCTAGGGACCCAAGTTTCATTTTTGTCTTTATTGTTGAGGAGTTCTGAGTTTATTCAGCAAATATCTTCCTGTCCTTGACGTGAGTTCAGTGTTGAAGTTTTTTGCCTACTATCAACAAATTTAGTTGGACAAAACCAGATAATACTTGGATATGCATACCATCTGTATGAGACTTTCTGAAAGGGAATAAGGCAAAAAAAAAGCTTAGCAATAAATTTTTCTCTTTTTCTGTGTTTATTCAAAAACTACAAGAGCTTGAAAATTGTCTATCAGTTGATTTGTTAATAACTCTGTGAAAGCTATTTCCAGATGCATCGAAGCTACTATCTAAGCCACAAACCAAGGATCAAATAGATATTCAGAGACCAGATTATCAAATATTTGCAACCATGTCATTTTCCAGTAGATGTAATGCAAAACACATGCATATAGTCTAAAAGATTACCAAGCTGCGGGCATATTTATGAAGAGTTAGGCTGATTTTAAAATATGTCCCAATGTTTAGTCAGCAAAATATAATGTATATTTTATTAGAAATATAACCTTTTGCGTAGTTCACATAATTAAAAACTTAAGGACTTTCACAATTCAAAAATAAGCACTTTGTTTTTTTTAAGGAGTACTGTGTACATAAAACTGTACTAATGCCTGTTGCCACTAGATAAGTATTATGATGTTCAGTGGTTTGAAATCAAACCTACTAGCAACACTGTCAGCAGTAGCACACAATTTAGATACATACAATTCCAGCTTACAAGTTAAATCTTCAGTTCATTCATTACTTCACTCTTTTTGAAGAAAAAAAAATATTTGCAATTTGGGAATGGAGCTTTTGAAAAATAGGAGAAGAAGAGTTGCAGTGTATAAATCTAGTCTGACAGTGATAAGAAATATCCTATTCTGGCATTTAAATTGAATTTCAATGTGTCCTTCTTATGCTATCTTTTCCTCTCTGTATTTTGAATATAATCCTTGAATTTCTGACTTTCCAGAACAAACAAGTAAATAAATAAAAGCCCTTAAAGTTACATTTGGTAATTAGCATTTATTGTCCGTGACTCATACATTGGAGGTTTGGCCAGTCTCCTTTTATTTGTTCGATGATGAAAGTTGCAATGGATTAAAATAACTACTTAGTATGCATTATTGGTCCAGTTAATTAAAAAATATATTTTTTAATAATTTCAGAAATTCTTTTGTTATATCCTAATGAAGTCAAGTAATTTCTCAAGTCATTTGGCCTCTTGTTATTTGATTTGAAAACAGAAAAAAAAAAAGGAAAGTTGTAATTAAAGAGATATTAAAATATGGAAAAGCTATTTTTTTCTGAAATGTAAATAATGATCATAATGTTCTGAAAATATATGTAAGACGTGTGTACCTACCTTTCTGGAAGAGAGAAGGTTGTTTCTTTGCCTATAATTTATGTTATAAGCTTTATTTCTAGCTCAGTTAACAAATAGAGTAAATTCCAATATCTGTGTAACTCTGTTAATGGAGTGGTGTTAGCAGAGAGTGTGAATAATAGAATATTGCAAGCATGAACATCACAAGTTCAGTGGCAGTAGGTATTAATATGCATAGTGAGATTGTTAGTTAGTTTTCTAAAGATGTTTTCCTCCAGTGTAATTTATTATGGGTAGAAAGCAGATGTACTCCTTATTTTATTTGTAAAGCAACAACTTTTTTTTTACTATATGAATAGATTTAACTCACAGCCAAGGTTTCAAGCATTAGATTGGCTACTTTACAGTTCCAGATGTGTGTAAGACAGATTTTTACAAATTTCTCTTAACACTACAAATATTTTTTTCAGCAAACATGTTTGTGATTTATTTACAGTTACATTGCAATACAAAATGCAATAATTGAGTTGTAACTGCTTCAATAACAAAAATAATCCATGTAGATAGTTAACTTTTATCTTTAACAATCTTTAATATGAGACTTAGGGAATAACTAAGGAAAAACTTGGTTTTACAATTAGAGAGGTTTCCTATTTTTATAAAAGTTTATCGAACACAGAATAGAATATAATTTGTGTTTGCCTAGGCCTCTAGCTAACACTGACCAAAGTTAAAAGGGATAAGGACAGTATAAATCTCTATAACTCTAGGCAAGTGGGAGAATTCTAATAACTTGGCAGATCACAAAACTTTACAGAAAAATGAAAATGTCTATTGAAATTCAAATTCCTTTCTTTTCCCAGAGTGGTCAAGGAGTAAAATATGTAGGAAACTTTTTTTTTTTAAACCTGAAATACCAAGTAGAACTGTGAAAATACTGAGAATAATTATTTATTTTAGTCATTACTGTAATGTTTCACCATACAACACCCTACCTAACTCTTCTAATAGCCTGTTAATTCAAAAATTACATAAATGATCTTTCAGATTAGGGAAGAATTATTTAATTTAAAGCAAAACCAAATACGAACAAACTTTGTCATTATATTTTCCTGATCACCAACAGCTGTTCCAAATGAAATGTAGGCATGATTCTGGAAAATCACATTACTTAATAGTCGTAAAGGTTCAAGATTTTATGATACTCATATAATTAAGTGTTATTTTGTCTCTTTCTTTACTCAATATTTTTAAAAAATCTATTTTGACATCTCATTTGCATAGTAACAGTAAGTCTAGAATATGGTTTTAAGTTTCAACTCATAGAATCATAGAATCATAGAATGGTTTGGCTTGGAAGGGACTTTTAAAGGTCATCTAGTCCAACCTCCCTGCAAGGAGCAGGGAGATCTTCAACTAGATCAGGTTGCTCAGAGCCCACTCCAACCTGGCCTTGAATGTTCCCAGGGATGGGGCATCAACCGCCTCTCTCAGCAACCTGTTCCAGTGTTCCACCACCCTCACTCTAGATTTTTTTCCTTACATCAAGTCTGAATCTGCTTGTTTCCCTTTTTAAAAATGGGGGTCATATTTCCCCTTTTCCAGTCAGTGGGAACCTCACTGAACTGTCATGACTTCTCAGATATGATGGCTAGTGGCTCGGCAACTTCTTCTGTCAGTTCCCTCAGGAGTCATGGAGGCACCTCATCAGGTCCCATGGACTTGTGCACCCTCAGGTTCCTTACCTGGTCTTGAACCTGATCTTCTGCTATTCTTCATTCTCCGAGTCTCTTTTGCCTTCTGCGACTTGGGTGATACAGCCAGAACCCATGCTGGTGAAGACTGAGGCGAAAAATTCATTGAGTATTTCATCCTTCTCCATGTCCCAGGTAACCAAGTCTCCCATGTCCTTCTGGCAAGGGCCCACATTCTCTTATTTTTTAGGGATATAGTGATATATATATATATATAAAACTCAGATATAGACAAAAGGTCTTAAGTGTCTCATATTTCTAGTGTGCAATGATAAGCAAACACATGAGCTAGCATTTTTACACCAATATTTTAATGAACAAATTTCTAAGCTCTTCTGAAAATATTAACTCTTCATTTTCTTATTAATTTTCCTAGGGATTACTGCAAGACTCTTGACATCTGCAAAATAAACACTGGTGTATCAGATTGATAGAAATTCTAACGGCATAGAAGTTAGCACACATTAGAATTTATTGCCAACGCTCATTATATCTGATGTATACATTAGAATATTAAAGGATATAATTCTATGCCTTTTTGACAAATATGCACTAGTTCCACACGCTAACTAGCCAAATACTATTAGAATTTTCTCTTACGGGATTTTTGTCCTTTTTGTTTTTCCTCCCAGATTTCTCTTCTGCCCAGCTACTTGCACCGTAAATAGAATATATGCAGATCGTGAAACGGCTACTAAAATTGCTTCACATTTTCTCATGAAAGAATGAGGTTGGACTTGCCACAAGAAGGGACGGAGGTCCAAACTAGCCTCCTGCCAGTGAGATTATTAAGATTGTCTGCTCCCCTAAAAACTAAAAAATCATTGAATTTGTGAACATTTCTCAGTGTATCTCTGTGATGGTTTAGCCCAAATCACCACACAGTTTCTCGCTCACCCTCCCCCTCCCCAGTGGGATGGGGGAGAGAATTGGGAAGGAAGGAGAACTCGTGGGTTGAGATGAAGACAATTTACTAAAATAACAAGGGAAAAACTACAATAATAACAGACTATAAGGATATTAAAATATACAAGGTGAACAATATATGTTTTCTCACCACCCAATGTCCCAATGACCGATACAGCCCATCCCGAGCAGCGATCATGGAAACAAAACCAACTGGCAAGCAAAGGAGCAAAAGGGAGCCAGCAAGGTAGAGGGAATGATGCCAGCAAAACGAGGAGGAAAGATGGATGCCAGGAAGGCAGATACCCACCCTGGCCTGCCCCCACTTATATACTGAGCATGACGTTTATGGCATGGAATACTCTCTTTGGCCAGTTTGCATCAATTATTCTGTCTGTCTTTCTCCCAGCTTCCTGCATCTGCAAATTAGCGAGAATTGGAAAGCAGGACGGTGTCCTTGGTCTCATTCACAACAACTCATATCATCAGGGTGTTTATCAACATTCTTCACACATGAAATCCAAAACATACCAGCTACTGAGAGGAAAAATTAACTCCATTCCTGCCAAAACCAGGATAATCTCACAGGCTATAATTATAGGGAACTGTAAAACTAAGAACAGTCAATCACAGTTGTATTGTTTTCTCTTTGGTGAAGATTCAATACATTTATTCCCATTACTATACATATCTGAGAAAACTTATAATAGAATTCAAAAAAATCCTTTTTAATCTTTTTTTTTTTAGCAGAAAAAAAAACTGCATTGTAAAGAGGCTAATTCTGTTCAGAATTACTAATTTTCTCTCTATTGTGTTATCATAAACTTTCTAGATCTAGTTGATTACGTAAGGTACTATAATTAGGGGTAACTTCCTGGCCTTAGCTGTATTACTGTGCAGATTTTCCAAAGGCCAAAGATGCCCCCTGATGATCCCTACAGAATCTTAAGTTTATAGTCAGATAAATATCATGTTCAAATGTATGTCACTTAGGGAGTTGACAGTACAAGACCACTTCCTCCCTCTTTAGATGAGGAGAAGGATAAGGCATTAACTCTACTGAGCAAAGCTGTTTCCCATGTTTGAATATTGTCTGGCAGCTATATGATACCCTATAACTTGAACAGATTATTTTCTATCTATCTATGCTGTGACTGGGATAAGAAAGACTTACATTTAGAATTTGAAGAGGTCTGTAATTGAAGTTGTGTCATTTAAAATGTATTGTCACTCTCAGATTGCTTTAATAATTACTTTTTGTTGTGATTTTGTACCATGAAGTTCAACACTCTAATTATTCACTGAGTTCAGCACAAGGAAAATTAAAAGCAAGGAGGAAAGAGCAATTCTTGTAGTCCTATGTTATCTTGCTCATTTCAATTCTTCATCTGTTACCATTCTGAAATAAGTGACAATTCTTTTGTTCTTTCCACAATTTTTCTCCTCACAATACAAAGTATTCTTACTAATTGTATCTAAAGAGAAAAAAGAAGAAAGCAGGAAAGAAAAAAGGAAAAAAAAAAGTAAACCACATTCTTTTCTTACAAATGTCAAGTTGTGGATAGTAGATACCAAATATAATATAGGATAAGTCTGCATGTTACTGGTATGTAGGCATAGCACAGTCACTAATTAACTTACTGACAATATCTTGGTAGCATTCAGGCAACTCAGGCACAACTTAATAATACTTTGGCAGCATGATGTAGGAAAAATCTGACCCAAGTTGGACTGACATACCCATAACATTTACAAATGCACTGAGTATTTGGAAAAACTATATAATGCTGAGTTTAGGTAGATTTATTGCACATGACATTCAGTGATTAATGAAAGACTTGCTTCTGGCCTTTCTGGAACAGATGCATAAGGAGAATATATAGAGACTATGCCTCTTATGTTGCGAACAAAACACAACTATTATTTTTGCAGTCAAGTATTATGTACTCTTGGTGCCTTTCTATAGATGACATGAAGAAGTGAAGAAAAGATAGTTCCATTGCCTTGTTATGCTGGTTATATGTAAAGGCAAAGTTTATTTTTCAGAGTGGTTTATAATCCTCTGGCATTTTTGAATCCTCACAGCTGAAAATTATTCTATAAAGTTTTGTGGGAATTGCTATTCCAGTTTGCTATGATTTGATTGCAGATCAATAGTAGATAATGTAGCAGGAACATCTAGTGTCAGGTACACTTAAGAAAACATAAAATAAACAAGAAATTACAAAGACAAAGGTAAAAAGCTCTGAAAAGTTAAGGTCTGAGAAACCCATCTGCTCTCTCTGCGACTGGCTGTAGAAGTCGTAATTCATTACTACAAAAGTCAATTTTTATCTTCTAATAATTCTTATTATTATTTTTCACACCTTTGTTACTATTTTTATTCTCATTGTGCCTTTTCAGTCAATATTTAAATTTATTTTAAAATTTTATTTGGGATCTGTGGATGATGGAGTATTTTTAAGAAGAAAATAACTGAATCTCATTTTGAATTTATAGGTTGTATTTGTTATTGTCTCAAACAACTAGCAAAAATAAGTTACCTGGATATAAATCCTGTTCCTTATGGATTTAAGACCACAGTGTGGCAAGTCTATTATGTTAGATTACAAGTTTTTGGATTTCATGTTTTTATTGGCTTTCTCTTCTTTAGTCAGTTACATAATCCCTGTAAATATTTGCTCTCCAAATATATACTTTTTTTTTTTTTCACTTTCAGCTTTGAATTACTGATGCATTTTGCTTTTGAATTTCTTTAGGCTTTTTAAGTAACACAACATGGGTGGATAGTTCAGAGAAAAAGTAAGTTTCTACTGATTTCCTTAGAAACTGGAGGTATCTGCTCATCCCACACCTAAGAAACTACATGTAATGATAATTTCTGTTTGATATATGCAATAATCTCTAGTAAAACTCACTGCAAACACAGTCTTTCCAATTAGAGATCCTGGATTAACATCTTGAATTTTAAGAGGCTGCCCTGGAAGCTTCTGTTTTAGCCTTTCCATTCCCCCATTGTAATGTCTGCCAAACACCATGCTTCCTCAGCCTAGGTGTCAAGCTTAACAACCCACTGTACCATTCCTAACGTCCTAATTCTCTCCTCCTCTGTTTTCTCAAACTAAAGAAAAGCAAGAAAGCATTTGAAAATAATATAGTTGTTTGGACCTTATTTTTTCCCCTTCCATTTTAGTGTAGTCTAATTTACAAAAGGAACATTTTATTTGCTTCAATTTTGGTTGATTGATTTATTTATCAGTTAAAGCCTTCCCTTAATGAGCATTTTTTTTTTTGTTATCACAGAATCATATCTGCAAGGAAAAAGAGCTGTAACTTCTTTTAGCCTGTTTTAATTTTTAATGAAGTCTTTGATTTCTTCAGGCTTTTGGTGGCCCAGTTTCACCACACACAGCAAATCATTTACGTTTACCAATTAAGACATTAATAAGCTTTAAAATAAAAGTTAAATCAACCAATCTTGTCACTATACTTAAAATTGGTGTGTTTAGTAAAATGAGCTTAACTCCTACATTCTTTGCACATTCTGGCATAACGTATCAAAAATGTAGAAATTGTTTTAGTTTTAATAAATAACTATGAAAAAAATCTGATAAAGAAATCCTTGTTAGCTGATGACCAAATTCTTGATGCAAGATTGAGATTATATTTCAGGCTTCTGATGGCTAAATAGAATCCACTTAATCATCTTCAATTTTGGAGTCTATAGGTATATTCAAATAACCTATCTAGCATATCATAGGATCATAGAATAGTTTGGGTTGGAAGGGACCTTTAAAGGTCATCTAGTCCAACCCCCCTGCAAGGAGCAGGGACATCTCCAACCAGATCAGGTTGCTCAGAGCCCTGTCCAACTTGGCCTTGAATGTTTCCAGGGATGGGACATCTACCACCTTTCCGGGAAACATGTTCCAGTGTTTCACCACCCTCCGTGTAAATTTTTTTTCCTTATATCAAGTTTGTATGTGACTCCCTCTGTTTTAAAACCATTACCCCTTGTCCTATCACAACAGACCCTACTAATGAGTTTCTCCCCGTCTCTCTTAGAAGTCTCCTTTAGGTACTGGAAGGCCGCTATCAGGTCTCCCTGGAGCCTTCTCTTCTCCAAGCTGAACAGTCCCAACTCTCTCATCCTGTCCTTATCATATCAAATACACGCAGAGTGGACAAGAACTGTTTCAAGACTCAGTAGGCAGACAACAATCTTTGTGGAACACACTCTGCATTGAATCTCTAAACGGGCTGTTGCTTTCAGATAAGGTAAAAAGAAGAGAATTAAAAATTCATAAGGGAGTTGTAAGAAAGATGAGCCGTAGATGTCATCAAGCTTCTGCATCGGCTTCTTCCATTCAGAACTGCTGAAAATGATCCAAGAATAGATACCAGATACCTCAATTGTGCCTCTTTCTCCTTGCTAGGCTAATGGGTAACTTTGTGACACATCTCTTTAAGAGTTGGCAAAACAACCTTTCCTTTTCAAACTCATGGCTTCTTGGGGAAGTTATTTTATTGTGCAGAAATTTTGCCTGAGAAAGGAAGCATTTTCTGTTCAGAAAAAGTAAAGGACAAATTTTTTTTTTTGCAATTAGACTTTAGTGTTTTATTTTAAACTAACATGCGAGTAAGAAGGCAAAGTCCAGCTAAAACTCAGACTGTGCTTTACGTTCTGTCTCAGAGCTATACAGAATTCATATAAGCTATAAACTGCACAAAGCCCTGTAATTATCACAATATGTTAATTTAAAGTTTACCATACTTCAGGAACCTATTGATTGAATTTCAGATATACCCTGTGTATTCTAAAACTGAGATTATTTTGTTTATGAACATTTAAAGAAAAGGTTGAAATCAGATTTATAATGCAACTCAAGTCAAGATTGACTTTAATCAGTAGAATAGTGTACCACAAGATGCTATCACTTAAGTTATTCTGCAAACTCTGGTGGAATCAACAAAATAAATTATTTAGGAATGATTACTGCAAATTGCATTATTAGGAAATTGCTTAAACTGTGTTTATCAGAACTTAAAGTTTCTGAGCATAGAAAATTCAGTAAGTTAAATTAGGAAGTGAATACTTGGAATTTCTTCCCTTACTGGGGGAAAAAAAAGTTAACTTAGTTTATTGTAAAAGTCAGCTTAAAATGTTTGAATATAATTCTACATTTATATTTGGTTGAGCAAGGGTACAAAAATATTTTATTTCATTAGTAGCTGTGAGTGGAGATGAAAGAAATTGAATTTCCACTGGCAGTCCATGAAGTCTTCTCAACCAAGCTAATTTTACAGATACTATTAAGGATTTGCAATTCACTTAGTTGAAGCAACAGGAAAGATACTTAAATAGCATTCAGTTTAACTCCCTATACTATGATTACTTTCTATACTACAGTCGGCAACAGCCATCCATAAGGCAACATTAACTTACACCTCGGGGAGGGGGGAAATGAAGGCATGCAGTAGAAGAGCAGAGAACAGAGATATAATTCTTCCAGTATATATGGGCCCTACTCTAGGTGAAAAGGATTTTCATTAAAGGGATAGAACTAAGGTTTAATGACTGATCATTCTTGCCATTCATACTGGAACGTGAGAAAACTAAATCAGTAAAATTCCTTTTAATTTTAAGACATCTTTTCACATACATATTCCTGTAAGTAACCCAAATATGTACTAATAATACTCAGAGTAATACGTCTGGTGATAACTGTATATACAAATAACAACATGAAAAATCAATCTTATGTTTTTACACTATATCCTCACTACATAAATCAGGGAAATATGCTAGTGTTTGCATACACTCACACTACAAAATACAGTATGACTGCTGAAATACTGACATTTTAAACTAAGGTTCCTATTAAATTACTCAAAACAGGACCATTTTTCATCAGACTGAAGGATTATCACTCCCCAAAGATCAGCTCAGATGGACTAGGCCATTTGTCATTTTCATCTTAAAAAGCCATACAAGAAACAGTGCTAGCTCACACCTACAATGTGCCAACCAATCAAAATATTTTTATCTGCCTCCATGAAAACATTCAGAAAGATATTGTTACAGCAAAATATCAAAATTCAAATGACATCATGAGTCTGATAATATGTTGAATCACATTTTAAGCTCACAGTTTTTCAGCTAATTCTTGTACAATCATTTAATGGTCAAAAGTAATTACAGTTATAAAAGATCAGATAACTGTGACTGAGTGGATGAACTATACATAGATCCTGTCAAGATGTTCTTTAACATTCCAATTCTATGCAGCTAGATATCTCTACAATAGATTGCAAAATTATAAAAGAAACAGTCACTCGAGGCTTGAGCTGTCTGCACCTCAACAGCCCAATTAAAGATTTAAGGTTCAGTCAGAGGTGTTAATGATTACATGAGACTGTAAATTGGTAGGAAATGCCAGTCTGTAGGAAGAGGATAGCATATCACAACAGCATAGAAGTTTGAAGCTAAGTCTGTATGTAATTCTTCACTGAACTGGTTAGACTACACTGCAATCAGCAGTATTGTGTTGCACACAAAGTTAAAGAACTTTAACTGGAGAAACTCAAATACTAGCTAGAACAACTCTAGTGCTGGCTTCATCTGCTGGAGAATGATGCCCAGGTGAGCACTTAGGGACAGCCCTCACACTTGCTGAATATGATCCAGTGGCTAAGTAAGTTGGGAGATGAACCTAGTGATGTTGAAGATTATGTGTTGAAAGGCATCAGCTGAGCATTAGGAGGAGCAAGAACAGAAAGGTATATGGAGTTGGAAACAGCAACTAAGTGACAGTGTCTCTTTAGTTACCACAGTTCTAGATATTCAGCTGTGCATATGAGGAAGTCTAGTTAGAAAAGAGAAGCTGGCAGTATGGTAGTTGAGTGATTGTAAGTACTTGCAATGGCAAAGAAAGAAATTATGTAAAAACTTAATTATTTGCTTATGTATTCTTCTAGCATGAATTGTTGCAGTAGTATTGCTATGAAAGAGGGCATATTAGGAAAAATTTTTTTTACAATGATGGTGGTAGAACACTGGAACAAGATGCACAGAGAGGTGGTAGATGCCCCATCCCTGGAAACATTCAAGGCCAGGTTGGATGAGGCTCTGGGCAACTTGATCTAGTTGAAGATGTCCCTGGTCCTTGCAGGGGGGTTAGACTAGATGACCTTTGAAGGTCCCTCCCAACTCTAATGATTCCATGATTCTATATATATTTTTTGTCTTTTTATAGATGTGCAGCATCTAGTCGTATAGAATGGATGAGACCCATTATTCAGTGTTGAAAAACACAGATGTGTACTGCAGACATTTGACCCACAGCAAATACCTATCTGATAAATAAAAGGCATTATAGGAAGATGGGAACTCTTTCTTGTTCCTTAGAGGAGTGTTGTAGAGACTTGTAAACACAAAGGAACTGTAACAAAATTGTGACTTGTTATTTGAAGCAGAAGTAAAGTATCTGTGGAAAAAGCCACAATATCCTGACCTGTGAAAGACTTCTGCAGTTTCTACAGAAGTCTATGAAATCAAGTTTAAAAAAGCTTTTAAAATAATGTAGTATAAAATATACTAGCTTAAACACAACAGATCATAACATTCTACTTCTGTTTTTAACTCAAGCATAGCTTGGATGTTTTCCCGGATTTACTACAGCATAGCCTCTTTTCCAGGTGTGATATTTTGATTTACTTTCTTGTCATCTGTAAGCGGACTTTTTGCCTATAAGTATTAACTAAAAAGATTCTGTACTATTCCATGTGTAACAGAGGTAGTAGACAAAGCCTCAACTGTAAGACCTTAAGATATATATATATGTTTTAAATATATATAAAATCTGATTTTTCCTTGTTAAATTCTAGCCTGAACTTTAACTTAATTCACACTTTATGAATTGACCTTGATATCCTTTAAAAATACTTATAACAAGTTATCTCTCTGATTGGTGTCAGAGGAACACCTCATGTTATCTAACTTTTGCTCCAGGAGTCCATGACCTTACTGTAAGTTAGCATTAGTTTCTTCTCCTTTGCTTTTATTTCTTGTCAAAATTTTAGTTGAACAGCTTATGTAAATTATTCACATATAATTTGCTTAGAGCTCTTCATTTATTTGTAACATTTTGTACTCAAAAGAAATAGCTTACTGTGAGCCTGTATACTGAGTACTGTCTATAAAGAACTTCTAGGAACATTAATTTTGGTTTTCTCATTCTCATCTGTTCTCTGCATTATTTTTTCATATCTGTATTGTTAGGATGTTTTTCTCAGTGTAATTTGGTCCTTATATATCTGCTCTGAAGTGTACATGTACATATTTAAAACAATTTAATGTTCAGTATAATAAAGCCATTTTAATTAGAAATAGTTTGAGTTGGTTATTGCTTCTCAAGCACTAGGAATTGCAGAAGGAAAAATAGTTAATAGTCGGCAACAAAGTCAGCTTTTCTAGACTATGTGATTTCTTTCAAATTTCCTTTGATTATCCATTTTAAATTGCTCCTTTTCTAGAATTCTTTAAAAAAAAAAAAAATCCTTCTTTCACTTTGCTGACTTGGATATTTTGTTTGTGGCTTTGCTTTAGGTTGTTTTTTCTCTTTTAAACTCTGCTTACCATCATTAAACTGAGGAGCTCCTTCTTCCAGCAATCTAAAGACTTATGTACGTTATTTCCTTCCTTTTCAAAGTCAAGGTAAAACTAAGGACATAAGACAGATATCTACAGTCAATGTAGATTGTTTATTGAATGTAGTGCCTATTTGTTTGTATAGGTTTAATTTTTTTTATAATAAGGTAAGTATTTGTTTTGCACAAAATTGAATCAATTTTGCTTTTTCATTTGAGCAAGCTAAAAAACCTCACCATTCAACAGAGTTGAGAAGCTTTATAGTGCATTATGAAATACATGGTGGGTGTAGATTTATATGCACAACGTGTTAATTTACACCTTGGTACCAGAAGTTAAATAAATCAACAGTTCTCACAATTTCTTCTAAAGATTTTCAGCTATTCTTGTAGCACTGGATTTGAATTTATCTCTATTATAATGTTAACTTTGAATGGGACAATAATGGAAGAATAACTCCATGTTGTTTTGCTTCTGATGCTTTTCTTTTTTTTTACATATAGCTATTTATTTCTGCCTAGTGATGTGATCTCTATTCAGAAACTTAAAAGAATGGTGACTCTAAGAAAATGGAATATGAAAAATCTGCTATGTCATTTTCTGGTTGTTTCGCAGAATGTGAAGATATGCGTGTCAGAAAAAGAAAGAGAAGTATGCAATTTCTGTGTACATATCCTCAATAGGCTGTATTTTGATTTCCCATTTTAGATTTCAATTATTAAAATACATATTTTTAATTTTAAAAAGTAATATTAAGTTCCAGTGTGTATGAATGAAAAGCTTGCAAATTTGTTTTTCCACTCCATGCAGTAAACATGAGGCTAGTTTGGAGTTACAGGATTGGGAAAACATGACTTGCTATAAATCTCTTTCTTCTATGTTATTAATTCAATATGGCATGTGAATGTGTTGAAAACCTACATTTTTTTTTTACTTCTTGACGCAGATTTGATATTCACTTTGTATCAAAATTAACCCCTGGGTAGCAGAAGGCCTCAAGGCAAACTTTGACAGCAGACTACCTTTTAACTACTACTAATAATCTGATTGAAAATGTTCTATAGTTAAAATAGCCTTGGCTACAGTTCTTCAAATAGCATCACTATAATTACTTTGCACGTTTCACAGGCTCTCACTCTCTCTCCAAGGTACCTGTTCAGTTTTATTGTTCTCTGTAACTCATACAATATACAGATACAAAAGAATAAAGCAAGCCTTGTGGGGATTAGCAGTGGATGTAAGTGTTAATGCTTCATAACACTCCATATTCTGAAAAATTCACATTAAAATTCTGAGTGGCATAAGCAGTGTGCAGAGTATTTGAAGAAAGACACTGTTAAAGCAGGGGGCTGGGCAAGTTATCTGGAGGTGAAAAGTGCACCCAAGAAAGTATGTTTTCAGCAGAACTTTTGTAATATGACTGAAAAAATATATAATGAATTCAGCTTCAGTAACTAGAAGTACACTAAGGCTGTGTCTGATAATTATTGTGTAAAGTATTTTTAATTATTTCTGCCATGTTCCTGATTTTTTTTTTCTTTAATTCTGTACTGCTAGCAAGTATGTTGTTGATATTGATTGTGGTCTGGAACTTTTTTTTTAGAGTATAAGTTTGTATTTGTGTAATAACATAAGTAATATTTTATTCATACTTTGTTTTTCACATTTGGAACCAATCACAGTGGAGGCACTACTGCATCATGACATACTAAGAATGTCTGAAATTGGTTTCTGCCCACTTTTGGTTGTATTTATCTCATGTCCTTCAATCTCTCCTTCACAAAATCTGTTGTTAATTTCACTAATATTTCCATCAACAGAAAAACCCAGGTTGACATGCTAAAGTCTGTCAGCTTTATAAAGAATCAATGAAAGCAAGACATTTCACTATCCAGTCTCAAATCATTGCTTGTTATGTTGTTCTCTGTTCCTGCTGCTATAAGTTACTGACCTCTATGCTAACTTTGGGTTCTCTTTTCCCTGAGAGGAGGTCAGAGCTAACTGTTTTTCATTTCACCCCGTTAAAAAAAATTATTTTCTCAAAACCACCTCCCTGTGCTACAACAGTCAGCAAGGTAACTCACAGCCGATGGTAACACCAAAACCTGATATCCATTACAGGAAAAATCAAAGATAAAAAAAAACATGAAGCAATCTCTGACTTACTATCTGATCCTTCTTTATTTTTCCAGACAAGGCTTTTTGACTCATCTCCTGATATGCTAATTCTCACAGCTGAACTTTTCAGGACTGAAGGGTCAAAACTACCACTTCTCTTAGCTTTTCAAGGAGCATTACTTCAATACAGTGCTGACAACATGCAGACAAGTATAAACCTGTAAGCAGATTTAGAAGACCCACATTTCCCACTTCTGGTAGCACTCTAATAACAAAGATCTAAAATGATATTTCATTTTTATTTGACTGTCAGGCAAGTACTTGACTGTCACTGCAAAATTATTTTGTGTTTAAAAATTAGACTTTTTTTTTCTTTTCTCTGGTCATCCTGGAACAGGTTGTCTATTCTCTTCCATATCAACTGTAGTATGATCAAAAGACTGTTAAAAACATCTTTCTTTTGCTGGAAGGTAGGAAGTGATCTTCCTTAACTGTATGTGAAAGTCATTAAGCACACCTGTTGTAAAGTAAAATAGAACAGGCAGCACAAGTGTAATAATTCAACATTGCTCTGCTCTGGCAAACTATTTTTTACTATATCATTAAATAATTTAGCCTCACTCAAGGCAGCAGTAAACTCCCACTTGCTGAAGCAGGATAAAAATTGCATCAATAGGGACAATAGTTAATTATCATTGTGCAACCATTATATAGTTATTATATATATGGTCAAAAATGGATTACACAATTGTGTGGAAGTTCTGGAGCAGTATACACAATGTAACCCACATCAGTTAACCAAAATGAATATTATTGAAAGATTAAGATTTTATACTGTTATCTAGTTTCGAATCTCTCTTCTCATTCTGTTCTCATTTATAAGGAGTGCTCTGGACAGCGTTTTCAGATGGTTTTATGTTTTCCTTCAATAGGGTCTGATTTAATTATGAATGCAAGTGTTTATAATCTAAAAATATGACAATCACTTATTTATGGTTATATTATACTAGTATTTTCCATATTCTGTGTTATTCTATCTTGCCTTGTCAACTAGTGTGACCTTTTCTCTTGACAATCTGTGATTTAACTAAGCATGCAGGTGATCACCATTTATAATCTGGCAGTCTGTGATTTTTGTTGTAGTGTTCTCCTACTATTTGCTGCAGTTCATATAATTAGTAATTTTCCATCTGTTTTAATAAAGAATATTTAAGTTACAAAGGGAAAAGTATTCATTAAGTGGAGCATCAAGTTTTTGTGTTTCAATCACTGAGCAAGACCAAATAAATATTTTGGTTCTTCTCTTGGTTTTCTTTTTCAAGATTTTTTTTTTTTTTTAAGTATATGTATCATTCAATTCGAAGAAGCTCTTAATATTAAAAAGCAAAGGGAAAGGCAGGTCTTTACAAATAATGCAAGTTGAAATTTTGGAATGTTGTACTTTTTCCAATACACTTACTTACAATATCACACAGTTATAGTCTCCTGTTTAATTTCTCATGGAAGGAAAAACAGTTTCAGAGTTTGCCCAAACAGTTCATGCTCTTTTCATTTATACCCTTCTAGAAGCCCTTTTCTCGATATCTAAGTAATTCTATAATAAAAAATAAAGCACTGCGTATATCAGATGACATAAGGTAACCTCACTTAGATTTTACATATCTAGCATTTACTCATTGTCTGATCTACCTGCTTCTTTAGCTTTTTAAAGGCAAAAGCTCTCTGGGAGAGTTACTGAGCCCATTACTAAATAATGGAGAGAAATATCTGATAACACTAGCATACTTCTTCTAAAGCTTCTTTTAACAAATCATGAAAACATACAAGCCTTAGAAAAACCTGGATGAAAATCTCAGGAGCAATTTGTTTGACAAAACAAGATTCTATTTTAATATACAGAATCTTCTTCCTTTCTGGTGAGTGTATTGGTAAAAAGCTATATGCGCACGACAGCAGCAGGTGGAAAACATGATAGAACTGCAGTACACATAATATTTTAATTTCATTATGTGAAATGAAATTCATCTGCATCAATTTTTTTTTTTTTACATTATTTTTATCAAACTTCCTCTTTCAGGAAAAAAAAAAGCTTTGATATGAATGACTTAGCTCATTTAATCAGTAGCTTTGTGAAGAACAGGTTTGCAAATTAATTTGAACTGGACATCCCTGAGGTAGCAAGGCAGGCAGATGCTTCCATGTTGGGGGCTATTGAACTTCTCTGAACTCAGTCAGCTCACTTCTGGAATACATCCATGCTCTAATAGATATTAGAGCTGAAAAGGATCTATTTAAGTAATCTGTCCCTCTCTTTGCCAATATGAGTAGCTATCCTGTACAGTAGACACAACCGATCAAGCCTAGATTTTGAAGACCTGGGCCATTAATGTTTCTCTTTCTAATGAGAGATTATTCTTCAGTTTTTGCTTGGAGTTTGTGTTAGATTTTACGAAGAACCTAAATGTTTTTTCTCTTTTATACTACTATATCTGACTACTGTACCTTTCCTCCAGATCTGAAAATGGTTTCTAAACTCAATGGCAAAAGTCTCCTTGATTTAAAAATGACCAAGACTTCACATTCAATTTAGTGTGCTAAGTGACTGCTTCCTCTTACTCACTGTATCAATTCACACATCCAGAGAAATCAGTTTTCCTGACTGCTGGAGTAGTAGATAGGTCCTTCTAACAAAAAAAAATCTTGTAGCACTGGGGATCGGTCTTTCATGTCCTATTCAATGTGTTTTCACCTGAATATCCCAAACTGACCCGTGACTGATGGCTATTTCTACATAGTAGAAAAAGTGTAATGGAATGCACATAAAATAAATTATGTCAGTGGGGACATGACAGCCACTCTACAGCCTAATGAAAGAGATAGATAATACTAAAATAAGATGATGACTTCCAAGATTTCTCATTTGCATTGCATTTATATAATGACAGAAATAAATTTGTTTTTCTTTCAATCAACTATGATGGCCCTACAGGTGGCAGAAGAACAAAGCTAATTCTATTAAACTCTACACAAAATTTGCAAAATACTTAAATTTGAGAAGCATACATAAAATATAATACAATTTTACATGGTACTATACCATCTCTTCACATTGATTTTGTTCTTGTTTTTTTACAAGCTTGTCTCATGTAGCAACGTTCTCTGAATCTTTTTTCTTTCCCCAAAGTTTATGAAATTTGGTTTATTTCTTTTTTTTTGTTGCCTTTCTTTTATAGTAGGAAAACTGCTACTCCTTCACATAGCCTGAAGAAGCATTTTTCTGACAGCACTTTTCAGTTTTCTCTAGGGAATGCCATTTTTGTCTCTATGATAATGCCAGTGCTTCAGTTAGCTTTAATATCCCTTAAAAAGCAACTAAATTGATTCATTAATTGTTCATACCACAAGTTTTATATTTTAATTTAATTTTATTATTTCCTCCTTGGTACAGGCTGTGTAGAATAGTTCTCCTGGTGTTTTTCTGTAAAGTTCCCCAAAACCTACGGTACATTTGGTAGTGAAAATGAGTTCGGTTTTTTTTAGATTAAAGCCTTTTTCTTTTTCAAATAGTGTGATCTTTTCAGCCCAATATTCTGAGTTTTCAGTATTATAATGTTCAATGTAAATTTTCAAATGTAAATTTAGATGAGAATTATAGTAGATAAATTTGAATTAATTGACCCAACTTTTGGAAATATCTTTTTCAAACTCATTTGTAACATGGTTATGCTTAAAATCACATCTTTGGAAAAGACAGGGATGAGGAGGAGGAATGTGGGAATAATCAAAAAACCTGCTGTGATTTACAAAAGAGATTCCATGGCTAATGTGATGCACAGTTTCTTGGCACCCTTGAAAATTTGGGGAGTTAATCATGACTCCTCTTTGCTTCTTGGGGCATCAGATGACAAGATCTTTATAACATATTAAAGGTTTGTTACTCCGTAATATTAGGCATAAGAATTGGCATGACAAACTTTTTTTACTGAATTAATAATGTGGATTATATACATTAATTAAATTATGCAATGTTAGCATGTATGTGGATATGAGGTAAAGTTGTTAGTATGCACAACATGAGCTGTCTCCAACAGATTCAAATCACAGAAATTTGAAAAGACAATGTTCACTTAAAGATTACATTTTTGAAGGAATATATTTTTTCAATTGTTTATCAAATGTTTTGAAATTACTGTAGAAATGGAAAGACAAAATTCTGGGCTCAAATGTTGTGAGCACAAATTGACTGAAATCAGTAGGAGAAAAATAAATCAGCACTTCTGAAATAAATGTGTGAGTCTATAATATGTTTATATCTGTATATTAGACACTATTTTACACTTGGTCATCTTTGTTATCATATTTTCCACAGCTTTTTTGGAAATGAGTTTTCAAAGTGTCATGGAAAATGAGGGAACTTTTCAAGTCCTTTTAAAAGATATATGAAAATTTGTGGTCTCTGGAGTATAAACTCATTCTGTATTTTTGTGGGTTTTGTTGTTTTGGGTTTTTTCTTTTCCTTTTTCCTCACTTTTATAGTTCCAGGGAAGGTCTCTTTAATTTTCTTTTTCTCTAGATTTATTAGGAGGAAGAGTAATCAAGAGGCAGCACCGGGATTTTTATTTTTCTTGCTAACATAATTCTCACTTAATCAATTTTCTGGGCTACAGATCTGAGGAAGGATGGGATGGGATGTATGCTGCAAACAAAAACATAGACTGAATCCTTATCTCATGTTTGGAATAAGTAAATATTTATTCACTATCAATTCATTCAGTATTTTCAGCTGTCTGTAAAGTCAAATACAATCAGTGCCAAAAATTAGAATTGCTTCTTGAAAACTAATTTTGTAGATTTTTTTAAAAGTAGTTTCATTTCATGACAATTTAAAGTGTCTTTAAAAAGAAAAATGAAAAAAATGACACATTCATGTCAATAGAGAGGCCATTTGTAAGAGATTTATGACTTAGAAACATTTCTTTGGCTAGAAAAGACCACTAATTTACAGGCAGCCCAGGAAGGATTGTTGTAAAACATTTAGTCAGCCAATACATTACTTACTACATCAATTAGCATACTATTTCTTTGAAAAAAAAATAGTGGATAGGGCAAACTCGGCCATCCTGCTTTCAGCTTGCAAGCAGAGATGTGTTTTATAAAGTGCAGCTAAGTCACAGTCCTGAAAAGTAGACCCAAAGTATTGACCACTCCCCAGGTTAGCAACATCCCTTGAATTTTATAAGGATGCTCTCCATCCCAGTGTTTAGATCACTAATAAAGATGTTGAACTGTATTTTTCCCAGTATCAATCTCAGAAAAATACTTTTAGCACTTGGCAGCAGGGCTGCCCTTGAGCTCCGCATTTCCCACCAGCTACTCCTTGTTGGTGAGAATAAAGTGCAGCATAGCACCTCTTCTTGTTAACTCGTCTATCACTTGGAGAAGGAAGTTATCATCCATGCATTCCAGGAACCTCCTGGCTTGCTTATGCCCTGCTGTGCTGTCCTTCCAACAGATATTGGGGTGGTTGAAGTGCCCCATGAGGACCAGGGCTTGTGACTGTGAGGCTGCTCCTATCTGTCTATAGAGGGCCTCATCCACTCGCTCTTCCTGGTCAGGTGGCCTGTAGCAGACCTCCACTGTAAAGTCACCTGTCCCTGCCCTCCCTTGAATCCTCATCCATAAGCTCTCTTTCAGCTCCTCATCCATCCCTAGATGGAGCTCCATGCACTCCAGCTGATTGTTAACATAGATGCAACACCCCCTCCTTGTTTCCCTTGTCTGTTCTTTCTAAAGAGCCTCTATCTTTCCATTCCAACTCCCCAGTCATAGAAGCCATCCCACCACATCTCTGTGATGCCAATAAGATCATAGCCCTCTAGTTGTGGATACATCTCCAACTCTAGTTTATTCCCCATGCTATGTTTGTTTGCATTTAAGTAGAGCCGTCAATTAAGTCTAGTTACTGGCTGGAGCAACTGGAATTCCTTTGTGTTGCACCTCAGGTGCTCCCTGCTGACCTGTGATCCTTCTCCAGTCTCTGAACATCTGTTTCTTGCACTGGCATCAAACTTGTAGGAGTGGAATGGATTGATGTTCCCCTCCCCCAGCAACTTTAGTTCAAAACCCTGTGTCTTCTAGAAAATTAATAGATCTGGTCCATTTTAATTAAAAAAAATTTGATTTGATGAAATGACATTTTGAAATCAACTGTTTATTTGGGAATTCCTGAACTTTCTAGAGGTGTATGAAGAGGGTAGGAGGAAAAGAGGAAGTGAATGGGCATCTAAACTAAACTAACTGTAACATCTCCAAAAGTATTATTCCATTAGACAAGTATTAATGAAATCATAGAATAGTTTGGGTTGGAAGGAACCTTCAAAGGTCATCTAGTCCAACCCCCCTGCAAGGAGCAGGGATATCTTCAGCTAGATCAGGTTGCTCAGAGCCCCATCCAACCTGGCCTTGAATGTTTCCAGGGATGGGGCATCAACCGCCTCTCTCAGCAACCTGTTCCACTGTTCCACTGCCCTCATTGTAAAAATTTTTTTTCCTAATATCTAATCTAAATCTGCCTCCCTCTATTTTAAAACCATTACCCCTTGTCCTATTGCAACAGGCCTTACTGAAGAGCTTTGCCCTGTCTTTCCTGTAGGCCCCCTTTAAGTATTGGAAGGCCACTATAAAGTCTCCCTGGAGCCTTCTCTTCTCCAGGCTGAACAACCCCAACTCTTTCAGCCAGTCCTCATAGGAGAGGTGCTCTGGAATCATAGAATAATACAGTTTGTAGGGACATATAGGTAGGGACATATAGGAGAACTCTAGTCCAATTCTAGCTCAAAACAGGATTAACTATGTTAATCAGGCTGCTCAGAGCTTGATCCATTTGGGTCTTGGAAACCTCTGAAGATAGAAGTTGCACAGCCTCTCTGGGCAGCCTGTTCTATGGCTTGACTATACTCATGAGAAGAAGGTTGTTTTCCTTACTCCAGTTCTAAACCTCTCCTGTTTTAATTGTTGTCTTTTGTTTTTCATCCTCTCAACATGCAGAGCTATAAAGAGCCTGACTTTGTCTTCTCGATGAAGTCATTGGAGACAGTAGAATCCCTTAGATCCTCCACTCTGATGCTCTTCCTCTCCAGTGTGAACATATTCAGAAATATGAAGCTCTTTTTCTCCTATACTAGCTCTATAAAACGTCTCTTTCTACATAAAATCAAATTTCTTTCTTTCCTTCTCAACCTGTTCACTGTTTCTCTTGTAATGAGGCATCTTCTTTCTGAACTTAGCCAAGTGCTAAGTTGAATTAGCAATTACAAAGTTGAACCTCCATGTTTCCCTCATCAGTGCACAGCATAAGAATGTTACTACCTTGACAATGTATCAGATATACGAGTTAACTCAATTATTGATTATTTACTTTTTTAATTGGATCAAATTAAATTTGAAATATTTCTTATTCTCATTTTCAGAAAGAGGAGCTCATCTTATCATGAATGCATCTTTTAATGAAATCTAAACACTGTCTCAATGTTTTGTTGCTTCTCTCATTTGCACTTAATTGTCCTAAGAACTAAGTTACTGGTATTTTGAATAGACTTTTCTTAGTGTTCCTTCTCATGTTTGTATAAATTATAACGTCATTCAGTCAGAGCTCGAGAAAGAGTAGATTGTTTTTCATAGCAGTAGGGCACCTCAAATCTATGTCTTGTAATCATTAATAAATAGTCATTATACAGTCAACAGCAGAGATTTAAATTCTTCTTTTAAATCACTTGATGGCTAGAGATCCCCTAAATGAATTGGTGGTTTGTGGCATAAATACCTAGGAGAAAACTTTTTTTCCTACAGTTCATTTTCTAAACCATGTATTTTTCAATAGTAAGGGCACTATTCCTTCAAGAAGTCTGTAAATGTTGACACTTTTCTACAGCAACTAAATTCTGTGAACAAGAACAGTTTCAGATTATTATAAGTATGTTTTTCACATAATGCACTCTTTAAGGAGGGGTTGGGGAAAGCATCAGTTGGATCTAAGAAGTTTTCTTGTTGCATGCTTCTTTAAGATACCTAAAATCATGATGATTTGTTCCTGTAGTTTGTATTATTTTTGAGAAGAAGAGTCTGGATTTTTGTTTGTTTGTTTGTTTCTGGGGTTTTTTGAAGGGAAGTGTGCGGGGGGACAGCAGGTAGTGTTGGTTTGTTTGTTCTTTTCCTGGATTTTGTTTCTGGGTTTCATAGACAGAAGGGAGTGAACAAATCAGGACAGAAATTAGTCATGGAAAAATTAATATTTGTACAGATGTTATTGCTCAAGTTTTAAAAAATATATATAGAAATATATTTTATACAACATAAATTATAGCTATATATGTGTATATATATATATGAGATTTATTTGATACGATTAAAAAGCTGGTTATTACCTGCATATCCAGATAGGCAGCTAGCAGGTAGCCATTTGCAAAAATGCTGCCATAGCTGCTAAAAAACCACCCTCTGAAAATTTGGCCCTGAAAGATTTGAAGTGTGAAGATTTGTGCCATAAGAACATCACAAGAAAGCTGAAGTAGCTTCTAAAAATCTTTAAGTACCCACCTATTTACTCATAGGTAAAAGTTTATACCGAGTATTGCTCTTGTAATGAGGTGGACAATTCAGTTCTATTTGAAAATTCCTATTAACATTTAGGTGACTAGACAAAAGAAACTCAGCACATCACTTTTATGGACAGAAATTAACCTTCACAGATCACTGAGTATATCCAGATTCTATAATTAAGTGTATTTGCTAACAACAAAGACTCAAAGCTGCTTTCAGATGACTCAGCAGAAATGTCTTTTTTAATGGCACTATATTGATTTTAACCGTATATCCTTCAAGAAAATCTATGTGTCAGGAAGCTTTGACCTGAATTTTCCATGACAGCAAAAAAAATTATTTTCTTTTTTGTCCCCCTGGGTTTAGAAAGAGCTTTAGCAGAGTGTCTTAGGGTTTACAAGATAAAATAAAGCCAGTGTTAAAGCAACATTTCAAATGTTGCTGCAATGACTGAACACATTACAAACTCCTGGAGAGCACCTTAAACATTTAATATAATGGAATGATTATATATGGATATATTTTATAAACACAGGTACTTTATAAAGTAAAAGAAAGAAAAAAAGAAAACTAAAACAGAGCTAGGAATTTTGGTTTGTTTTTACAATTCTCATTATTATGTAATATTTATATTGTGATCTATGTAATAAGCATGGACTGTCTAATACATAAATATGACTGTAACAACACATGGAGGGTAAACTACCGGGATTCATTGAATTAAAAACAAATAATAATAGTTCTCCTGCAACTGTAAGCATTAAAATAAAGGCAAGAGAAAGTGAGATCAGATATTTAAAGAAAATGGAAGCGTGTTACTATAAAATCATTAATTATGAAAAATAATGCACAAATTAAAACTCTCTGTACCAGAATATATGATACTTACTGAAAGCACAATTAGCCTTAACATCGCCTAAGAATGATTAAGTAAAAGCACTATCTTCAAACAATCAGAGTTTTACTTCAATTTGCTGTTCATTTTCATTGGCTCATTTTAGTAAATAAGAGGCATGTGATGAAACCACCTCTCTCTCTGGGAGAGCTCGTCCTGAAACAGAGCAATCACTGCCATTTGGAAATAGTTTGTGAGACACACTAAGCATTCACTGTTCCTGTGTTTTACAGGGCATCTACTGTGGAAGTGGGCTCCAGTTCCCTCAAAACCTGAGGGCTCCAAAAACACAGATAACATGTCCTCACCATTGTCAATTGGCTAGACAAAGTGGAAACCGCTGTCTGTACTGAATTTGTAGCAAGAATTCAAGGTTAATAGAATCATAGAATCACTTAGGTTGGAAAAGACTTTTAAGAGCATCACATCCAACTGTCAACCTAACACTGCAAAGTCTAACACTAAATCTTGTCCCTAAGCACCATGTCCTTTAAATACCTCCACAGATGGTGACTCAAACACTTCCCTGGCCAGCCTATTTCAATGCTGGATAACCCTTTCAGC
>JAAGAY010009148.1:5875-29283 GCA_011801015.1 Ardeotis arabs
AGGAGGCTGGTTTTTTTTTTTTTTTCTGAGGTTAGCCCTATCGCAAAAAGCAAATCTCGCAAGGAACCAAAAGTAAAACAACTTCACCTCCATCCCACCATAGTAACATCCAGGGCCTCACCTACACAAATTTGTTGTCAATCTGTTGATTCAAAGCTCTGGGCTTTGTAGAAAATACTTATTCTGACAGTAAGAGCTGTACGAATTCACCCTAATACAAATAATAGGATTTGTTCTGTTGAGAAGTAGCTGCTTCCCTCCTCTTCCTTCAAGCACAGACACCTCCCAGTCCTTGCTTATACAGAGGAATCTGGATAATGGGCGGAGGATGTATGTGTTGCTGCCCAACGTGATAACATTGGTGGGCTGGGAAGGGGTTGTAAGGCACCCAGCATCACTGAATGAGCACAGATGTGCTGCTGGACCCCAAAATGCGTTGCTCTAGCAAATTGTGCTGGTTGTGGTTGAGCGGGGTGGGGCTGATGTGCTGGGGTGACTGAAAGATGTGGCAAAACTCAAACTCTACTGGGCTGACATCCCTATGGTCTGGGTTGTCTTTCCCTCTCTGTTCTCATGCAAAAATAGCTGCAGCCTCAGTGCATTTACCTTTCTCCACCTTCCTTGTTCTCTGTTGCATTGCTGTGTGGACTTTAGGGAGAACTCTGTTTAACTCTCACTTCTTGGAAGGTTGCACACACGCAGACATCCCTGACCTGAGGCCATGGAGAGGTGAAAATGCTTTTCTCCAAGAGTGTCCTCTTCTTCTGCTGTGGCACAGGGGAGCTGCATCTTGCCATTTCAGCCCTGCTGAATAGCCCTGGGTTGTGGCTACCTGGGAAGGCAATGTTTTCCCCCTTCAAAGCTTTTTTTTTTTTTTTCCCCACCTTGTCTGTCAAGTATAATGACTCTGTAGTTGTTGACAAGAAGTGTCAAAGAGCAAGAGGCAAACTCAACCCAACTTTCCAAAGACACTCAGTGGTTGCTTCCTCTCAATGCAAAGAGGTGAGCCAGCCCAGGGCTAGGGTCAGTACAGGCTTGAGATTATGAAGGCATCTACTTCATGGAGTTGAAAGTGCTTGGAAATGAAAATTTTGGAGACTTTTCAGCTTTTTGGCCCTTTACAGCAGGTTTTTAACACATAGCGGTATTTCCTCCTGTCACTGCTCCTTGTAGCCTTTGGAAATGTCAGAGGTGCATATATTGCCTTTTGTTTGTCATTCAGCTGGAGAAATGAATTCATTGCCCTCGTGAGATCAATCATATTCTCCCCAAATAATTAATATTGATGACAATCACAGCATACTGCTGCCTGCAGCACTTTATCAGCCTTCCCACTGTGTAGGTACTGTGGGTCACAGAGCAGATCTTCTCATAGGAGGCTCCTGGACTTGAAAATTCAGGGTGCCATTGTCTGAAGGTTGAATTTAGAGCTGCACTGATAGGGTCAGCACAGCCAGAGCCCAAGCAAGTTCCCTGTGGTGGCACAACCTTGTATTTGCAGAAGGAAATGTTAGAGACATGGGGAGCAAATGTGATACGCGTGACACGGGAAGGATTGTCTCATCCTGTTTCTCTTTTCCTGCTTTGTTTCTGTCTGAACCCAGATTTTTCTAGTCCCCTTGGCAGAGGGCAGCTGTACTGTGCTGACCAGGAAAGGGCAGGCATGCAGAAGGAAGTTGCTGTGATGGTCACCAGGAGGACTGGATGGGTGGGATGGGAAGGTGGAGGCCTGTGGGAGGGCTGGAAGGACCTCTGGAGAACTGCTCGTAGGTGGGGGGTGTCCTGAGGGAGGCAGGCAGCTCCTGGGCTTTCAGTGCCTTTGCTGTTCCTTTTTCTGTTGCTTTAAATTCCGCTGTGTATTGGTGTGTAAAGCACACTTACAGAGCAGCCTGTCTGACCTGGGGGAAACAGAATGAAGCATCTTCAGGTCTTATTCTTGTCTTCTTTTTCTTATAAGGATAAATGTGATTAAATTAATGTGCTTAGTCTAAGTACCAGGTGTGGAAACACTGTGTGGCCCAAACTTAAAACAGAAAAACAGCTGACTTACTTTTATCCTTGAATATGTTGCTCATCCCAGGATACTTGGAATTGCTTGAGGAAATCCTCCTCTTGCACTGCAGGGAGAGTTGGAGATCAGGTTTTCGCCCCCGGCAGCAGCCTGGGTAAATCTGCCAGCAGCGCTGGAGACATTGCAGCCTGCCTGGGGATTTTGTGGCCACGGAACAGTAAAAGAGATGCTTGGGAAGGGGAGTGAAACACGGTGATGTTGTGCTTTGGAGCATGGTGGTGCTTGGAGGCTTTTTGCCTGCTGTGTCCCTCTCTGGAGGAAGGAGAAGGGGAAGATGTTGGCTGAATATAAAGCAGCCATCCTGGGAATCCGGTCTGCAAGCGCTGAGGGCTGTAAAGGGGAGGAGATGAAGTGAAAGAGCAGGTATGTAGCTGGCAGCAAGGGCTTGAACTTAGGAAAAGAAACTCTTGGAGCGTTTTTTGAGACTGAGCCTTTTTGAGACTCAGCAGGGCTGGGTGCAGCCCCTGTTGTGACGGCAGGGATGTGCGGTGGGGCTGCAGAGTGCTGGCTGTGCCAGGCTGGGCTGGCGAGGAGACACCTCTCCTGGGAAAGCTGCTGTGGGGTACGAGACTCCTTGGCCGGTCCCGCAGAAGGCGGTAAGCCCAGCTGATAAACCTGCTTGAGCCTGCGTTGTATTTTCAGGATTTGGAGACTTGTGTTGAGCTAGCTTGGGGTTGCTGCTATGCAGTCTGTTGCACAATGTGGACGTGTTGCTATGGCGTAACCTCTTAGGGAGGGCAGTGGAGTTGCTTACATCTAAAAGCCATTAAAAAGGTCAGGAGGCAGAATGTATAAATTAAATGCTTGTTCTCAGGTGCTCCATGGGAGCTAATCAGGACTCTTCCAGTGAGGCAGGAATCTCGCTCTGGATTCCTTAAGACTCCTCACATCTTTGAGCCTTGTTGGTTGTGGATTTCTTTTTTTTTTTTTTTTTTTTTTTTTTTTTTTTTTTTTTCCTTTCTGTGCAAAGATTAGTTTGTCAGTTTATTTGCCAGTAGCGCGATATGTGGGTATTTCTCAGAGCTCTCCTTTCACTATAACATCGCCATCCAAAATAGAAGCATTGTGTCTGCCTTCGTGGAAGGTCTCAGCTCTCTTTGAAGCTCTCTTGGAAGCTTTTCATTCCCTGGCTATTCAGACTTAAAAAATAGACTATCTTGGCTGGATACCTTTTGCTTGAGCACAGAAGTGCTCTTGTAGATTGGTGTTTGAACTGCTTGGTGGCCAGCGTGTATGCATTTGTAATCCGTGCTGTTTGATTTCATAGCTGTGGCTCAACCTGCCCCTCTTCAGCCCACTCCACAGATCTCTCAGTGACAGTCCCAGCTGTTTATTTGTCTTGTCCAGGTGTCCGTATATTTTAGAGAGGTGACAGATTATTGAGCTGGTTTATTTTAAATGTATGAAATGCAGCATGCTCTGCCTGCTAAACAGCTCCCAGAGTATAATCAGCGGCACCTTGGGCTCCAGCAGAACAAGATCTGTAGCATTTCTGCTTTGCCAAGCCCTGAGAGGACCCCAGGAGGACTGCAAAGGGAAGGAGGGGATACTGACTTTCTTCAGATATATTTTTCAAGCTCCGTACGCTTCTCTCCACATGTCTAGATGGCGCTTTTTTCCTTTTCTCTGGAGAGGGGGTAAAATAGCTCCTTCCCCTGAATTCTGATTGTTAATGTTAAGTCTGTTGAGCCAAAAGGACACCAGGAGATGGTATCTAAATGCTAACAGCGGATCACAAATTCCCTGCCTGGCAATTGCCTGTGTCCCAAACATTGGCACTGGCAGAGGCAAATCTTGCACTACCAAGGAGGCTCCCAGTAAATGAACGTCTTCCTTGCTTTTCCTGAGCCTCTGGGGCTGCTGCCTGCTCTGCCCATGGGAGCTTGTGGTGCTTTCTGAAGGTTGGCCTTGCTCCTGCAGTTTGCGCTGCTGTGTTGAAGGAGAAATAGCTTCGAACCCAGTGTGACGCGCTGCTGAGTTTGTTCATCCCCGTGTTGGGGATTTAGTAAAAAGTAATTATTAAAAAGCCAGCAGACTGCAGCACTAGCCTGGATGTGCAGTGCAGGAGGCTAGGGAGGGGCAGTGGTGGGTGACAATGGAGCCACTGCAGATGCCTGGTGTCATGTCCTCAGCTGGCAAAGAGCTGGCTGCACCGCTGACTGAGAAGACTGTTTCCAGATTTTTTTGGGTTTGAGTTTCTTGTTCTGTTTTGTTTTTTTTTTTTTCTTCTGGGTACTCAGTAACCTGAGCATAGAGCCGTGTATGAGCATCGTAGCTCCCCAGTGCCAGGAGCCAGTGCTTTCAGGTCCTTTGTGATACTGGCCAACTCTGGCCAAGGAAGACAGAAAATGGTTTGTGCTAGCGACAGGGGAGACCTCTCACCAGAGCAGCTTTCCATCTGACTCCTGCTAATTTAATTTTTTTTCTTTTCCCCTTTGCAAAAGCAAGTGTTTGATATCTCCTGTGATTCTAGCTGGTGAAAAAGTTTGCCTGCTCAAATCTAAATGTTTCCTTTGGTTGTGATGATATAAATTGCTTTTAGAATAGAAACATTTCAGAATAAAATCCTTTCAGCCCACTCTGTTGTCAGGCATGTGGTAGCCTGGTGAGTGCAGCTACCCTTGCAAAAGTGGGATTTCAGCATCGACCTCGCAGCTCCCTGCCTTGGCTGTGTCACCGTCAGATGCGCTGATTTGGTCACGCTTACGGCTCCCGCAATATCCCTGACTGTGGGCCAGGCTTCAGCCCTGGCTGATTCCTGCTGAAATATGCCTGGCTGTTAGGGAGCTGCTGCCAAGGCAAATTGGGCTCCCTGCCCTTAGGAGAGATGTGAATGTTTTTCCGAGGACAGCACTGGGGGCCCTTTTTTGGTCAGTGTGCCTGTGTTTGAAGTGATGAGAGTGGCATAGCGTGCACGAGAGCAGAGAAAGTGCTCTGAGCTGCTTACGGTGTTCATCATCAAGCTGCCTTTGGGTTTCCTCTCCATTCTGTTCCTGGAAGCTATCTGAGAAGGAAAATCTTAATGAACGTGCTAATTCCTCCTGGGGAGAAAAGGCTGGACTTCCGAAATCCGCCACCTGTCTTTCTACCCATGTCTCCAGGGATTTCGGTGTAACCTTACGTTGCTTGGGAGGGCTGTCTGCAGGACTGGCCAGCTCGCTGCAGGAGTGGCTCTGCTTCGGGCAGGGTACGAGAGGAAACGCTGGCACTGTAGCGAAGGGTGGTGCCATGCGGTGCCCAAATGGCCTCCGGAGGAGAGGCAGGGGCAGAGAGATGCTGCACAAATCCCAGCTAAGTGGCACCAAGATGGTTTATGCTACAGTAATTCCCCCCTTTGTCTGACTTACTCCTGCACATACTGAAAAGCAGAAGTGTTTCCTGGAGGGCTGAAGGGCCTTTTCCCACTTTCCATTAGTGGTTTTGCTATTTCTTTTCTGTAGCTGCTTTTGCAGGCAGCCCTTTGTCTGCCTTTTGGATTCTTTGAATTTGCTTGGACTGTACATCTATTTTCCCAATGAGAAAACCCAGCAAACTCATTGAGCAGCCTTCTCCAATGCCACCACGTGATGACGCAGGGACCCAGGGCTCATGGGCACGCAGTGATGTGGGAGCAGAGGAGCTGTGCCCCTCTCTTGAGCCCCAGCCTTGCTCTGCAGCCTGTCAGCCTTCAGCCCCAAGTCCACATGATGTAGAAGCAAAGCATTTCCTAAGGTAGCCCACCCTGGTTTTGCTAGCCTTCCTGTGTCTACATCCTTTTTTCTGGGGCCAGTCCTGTGCTTGCAGATCCTTTTGACTGAGAGGGGCTTGGGATAGAATTACAGGAAGAAAATAATATGTAAAACCTGCTCTGGCCGGTGTTATTTTTTTTCCTCTTTCTGAAACGGCTTTATTTTAAATGCCCTTTCAGCCAGAGCACTTAGTGGCAAGGTTTTGAAGGGCCCTTTTGTTCTGTGTACAGTGGTGTGACTTCTCGGTGAAAAGCAAAAAAAAATCCTGTCAGCTCTCCCTAGGTGCTTGTGGTTAGGAGGGACAAAGGCATTTTCTTGGAAAATGCGGCATTGTTCTGTAGAATTGGTACAGTGTCTTTGAGAATAGGTGCACAGTAGTTACTCTGAGTGCAGCTCTCCGTTAATTATTTGACATCTGTCTTGGGTTTTATGATCATTTGGAAAGCGTGTAGGCTTTGCAGGGTCCATGCTGCTAAAGGCAGGAGGGAATGATTCCTTCCCTAGGTCTGTTTGGGAAGGGTGTTTTCTATGAGAATACTGAAGTTTTTTCTGACTTAAAGGCCACTTCTGTGCAGTATCAAAACCAAGCCTTTCCACCACCTCTGCTTTTAAGAACAGGAAACACTTCCATTACTGTGTTGCCCCACACCCCGCTTTTCTTTGCTCCCCAGTAGACAGAAGGTGAATGTTTGAAGAAGAAAATGCTCAGGAACAAAAAGGAAACAATTTCTAATTTGAAACAAAATGAACATTTCATGTAAGTTCCTTAAAAATAATATTCTAGCAACAGCAGCGATGGATTGTTTTCCCTAACTGCTCTACAAATTATTTTTATTAAAATGTTAACTTATGGAGACATTAAGAGCACCTCAGAGTATGTTGGTCTCGTGAGAAGTTCCTGGAGCACTGAGGGTGTATCACAGCTCTCCAACTGCCTTCCCCTGCCTCTTGGCCGGTGCAGGCGGCGTGCTTCCCCACCAGCTTCACTTTTCCTTCTTGAAATGCCAACTCTGTGCACAGCCCTTGCATCTCTCCATTCACTGCTTCACCCTCGGTAGTAAATATCCTACAGAAATGTGCACAGTTCTTATGCTTTTTCGTAACACACTCCTGCAAAATTCTAATATAGAAAGCGTACAAGTAGGTTTGTGTGTGGAATGCAAGGTACAGCTCTGAGGGCAAAACTGTGTTCTGTTTTTTTACAGGTGGGCAGGAAGGATGTGGAAAATCTTTAATTAAAACAATTTTAGCAGATCAGATCAAAGACCTGTTAGGACAGTACTTTAGGGATTTGTCATGGAAATTTGAAGGCTGGTATGAATGAAAAACATGTGGAAATGCATGCGTGTGAAGGCGTCAGAAGAAACAGCAGGACAGGTGTTGAAAGAATACTGTATATTCATGTGGAAAACCACGGAACAAGTCTTATAAGGAGCAGCTGAGAGAACTGGGGTTGTTTAGCCTGGAGAAAGGAGGCTGAGGAAAGACATTATTGATCTCTACAACTACATGAAAGGAGGTTGTAGCAAGGTGGGTGTCAATCTCTTCTCGAAAGTAACAAGCGATAGGATGAGAGGATATAGCCTCAAGTTGTGCCAGGGGAAATTTAGATTGGGTATTAGGAAAAAATTCTTCACTGAGAGAATTGTCAAGCACTGGAACAGGCTGCTCAGGCAAGTGGTTAAGTCACCATCCCTGGAGGTATTTAAGAGGCGTAGATGTGGTGCTTGAGGACATGGTTTTGTGGGACTTGGCAATGTTAGGCTAACGATTGGACTCAATGATCTTAAAGGTCTTTTCTAACCTAAATGATTCTATGATTCTTCTGGCTGCTCTGACTGCCTGCTTTCTAGCAGTGGTGTGATTTCTGAGCTGGTATGTTCCTCTGCTCACTGATTTATTCCTAGCTCCCTTCAGTGTTTGCTTTTTATTTTGTTTGCTTGTATACTAGAGATGAGGTCTGTGACCTTTTTGGGTGGGTGAACCCCTCCGCCGCAGCCTGGGGTTTGCACTCTCTGACCTCTGGCTCCCTATGTTGCAGCCAGAGATGCTGGTGTTTCAGTGCAGCGATACTGAGTTGTGCAAGAATTTAATGAGACACCTCTAGAATTGCATTATACACAGGCAAAATGGCAACATGCTTTTTGATGTCACAAGACAAAGAAGCAGATTGCTGGAAAAGGCTGAGAAAACTGTTCTGTTCCTGGCAAGAGCGGGGTGGGTTGTAGTCCTGTGGCATCAGGTTCTTGCGGCTTTGCAAAATCCACCCTCTCTTTCTGCCGCTGAATGCATGCAATGCTCTTTTCCTGGTGTCGCTGGCAAAATCACGTTCTCTTGCCTGTGAAGAAATGACGACGTTGTGTGACCACAGGACTGCTGTGGGAAGACCTCTCTCTTTAGGGTGTATCACAGATTTCGGGCCATTTAAAGCAAAGCATCACAGTGCTAGCAGCACTAGTACACCAGAATTGGTCCCTGTGCTGTTAGTAGTACAAACCATTAGATCCTGTGGCATTCCTTGATTTTCTCTTTTTCTTTTTTTCTTTTTTTTTTTTTTTTAAATAATCATGTGCCACAGGAACAGAGCTGGACTGCAGAAACCATCCTGCCCTACAGCCCTTTATTTTCTTCATTGTGTGTGCGAGCTCTCCATTTCCTTACCGAAGGGGAAGAATCCTCTTCCTTCATCTCAGCTGGCAAATGCTGGCACGGTCAGGGCATCCAGGAGGTTGCGACTGCTCCCGCTGGCCAGCCCTTGACTCTGTGCACGTGCCTTCCCGGGCCTCGTGTATTTTGTAGTGTGGGAGCAGCCAGGGCTGTGGTCAACTGAGTCCCATTCCCATAATGGAGAAATTGCTGTAACCTGTGTCCGTCTGTCTCCGCTGATAAGAGCCTGGAATGAACCAGAAGTAAATCACGCTGCGGAGGGCTTCGATTTTGTAGCTGGGTAGACCAAGAAGGAAGGCTTTTCCTGCTAGCAGGCAGAGCATGGAAATCGTAGATACCTTGCTCGTGGGAACAGGGACCTGGTGGCTGTGAGACAGCTGAAAGGAGCATGTTCCTATGAGCATAGTTAATGGCAGTGAATATTAGCTGGCTGCAGAGTTCATGTATCACTGAGTGAAACATAGTAGTTTATTTTGGCCTCGGGCCACGTAAATGGCCTTGCCGTAAACGAGAGAAACGCATCCGAAGTCAGTAGTTGTTCCTGCTTGCTTCAGGGCTGAATTCAGTCTGGTTTGTGCAAAATGCAGGAGAGAATCACAGGAAAATAACAGTGATTTAGGACACGCTGTGCATTTATCTCATGACAAATGGAGAGGGAATCATGAGGGATCTTTATTATGGGAATGATTCCCCACCCGCAGCATTTACAGTCCCTCTCTTCCAGCATCTGAATTCCCAAAAGTTCCTCAATTCCTGCCAAAATTGCAGCATTGGTTCTCTCTGTCCAATCTGATGGTGTAAAGATGTTTTATCTTACTTCAGCATTTTCAGAGGGTTAGAGTAGTTAATTTTATTTCCTCCCTATGGAGTCTTCTTCAGTGATGCTGGGAGCTGGTTGTAGATGGCAATAGAGAAGGGATTGAATAGTAGCTGGCGTTTCAGTTTGGATGGAGGCAGGTGATGACCGGCCCTTCTCAGCTGGACTCCAGGGAAGAAAACTCCCCTTCTCCCTGGCTTCTTGCCCATTTCTGAAGGCCCTATGGCGTCTGAGGCAATTTGCAGCCCTTTGTGTGGACTGTGCAGGGAAGAGCAGGCTTGCTCCGGATTTCCGTTGTCTCTTCAAGATGAGCCCAGCAGAGGGAAAGCATCGTGCAAAGGCTTTTCAGATGCCAGCGTTGAAAAGGAAGGATTCAATATCCGCTGCTGGATTTTCAGTAGTACAGTTCACACATCCCATTCTTGTTAATCTCTCCAGTCTGTGCAATCTTAGGTGCTCTCTGTTTATGCTTGAAGCCCTTCTGCGTAATGCATGTATTATGAACAGGTTTAGGAGGGGCATGTTGAAGGGAGCTCTGTGGCTTCTCTCTCTACCATTTGAGCCCACCCTGATGGACCAGATTTCCCTGTCATCTCACGAGCACGCTCCTGACAGTATCACCGTGCTCATTACCGCATCTGCCTGGCGGAGCTGAGATGCTTTGATGAAATTCAGCCTTTTAACCATCTCTTCTCCCTTTGTGATCTGACAGCACCCAGGAATATCAAATGCAATGTTCGCCCTGTTAATGAGAGCATCTAGTAAATGTCAGCTTTCGTGACTACCAGCTTATAAGTTGCATCCTAGAAAACCTAGAAAGACAGGGAAATTTAATTCTAGTACCTGAGCAGCTCTGAGAGCTGAATGCCAGATACTGGAGTGGGTGGCAAGTGAAACTCTGGCAGTGTACATTTATCTCAAATTACAAGAAATTGTTCTCTGTAGAAAGAATAGAGAAGTCTGGGATTGTTTTCTGCCTATCAGTGCTGCTTCAAAAGTATGAACCTTAATTCAGATAATTTCTGAAAAGCATACAAACTTGGCACTTGTTTACTCCTGTGAGGTGGCCATTCCAAGGAGGGTTTGACTTGATAAAGCTGGAGCCTTGTCCTACCTTGACCTGCCTGCAGGAATGGGGAGAATCAGTCAGGACTCTTTGCAGGTCACCAGCAGGCAGACCTTGCAAATTCGGACTGCACCGCCATCATTGTCACACCAAACTGTTGGATGTGTTCGGTGCAGATGTGCTTCAGCTGCTGCTCTGCATTGCAAGTGCTTTCTGCACTCATTCTTAAAAATGAGCATGTGCACTGGCAGAATGAGGTCTCAGCAAAGGACCTTAGTGTTCTGAGAGCCAAAGCTTTGGATTTCTAGCCTGCAAGCATCTACCTCACTCATTGTGCTCATGGACATAAACTATTCCAGTGACTTAAGTCAATGAGCTTGGCTGTCCTCTCCTGAGCCATTGCCTCCCAGGCTTGGAGAGCTCATGCAGCTGCCTGCAGGCAGGACAATGCTGCCATACAGATGCTTTTCTTAAGGAATCTTAATGAAATAAAAAAAGAACATACCAGAATTAAAGGATTATTGGGTGGGCAGAGGAATAAACACATACTTGTTAAAAAATTGTCTGCAATGATGAAATATTGTGAAATAACTCAAAGCTCTGTGTGTGCTTTGTCGCAGCAGGATGAAGATGGTCGGTGCCCTCCTGGTTACGCTCTGGCTGTGCATGGTCACTCTTGGCAGCAGCTCTGGTAAGGACGTGGCACGCAATGGGTTTGCCCACTTATCACAGGAAGAGCTCATCTGAAGCTAGAGAAAGAAAACTGGCTGCAGTGTATTTAAAAATTCCCAGTATTCCTGGATGAAATGGTTATGTGTAAAGTACTTTAGCAAAATGCGCAAACATGATGTTAGTTCTGTGTGGGTGTTGTATAATGCTCATGTATAGAGGCTATGAGCACAGTGCAAACGGGTGCATGAGCAAATGGCAATGAGCACCACTTTGCTTTGCAAATTCAAACTGCCTGCTTGGTCAGTATTATCGTTCCCCTTCTGCGAGGGGTGAAAGCAGGGCTCCGCACATGGTGCTGACTTGGCACTGAGTTGCACGGAGGACCTGGGCTTGAACGTGAACTCTGCTGTTCCTAGTTGGATCCGGAGCAGGTTGAGATTCTGGCTCTCACATTCTGACTCATGCCTCAGCAACGCAAGAGGAGCGGGGAACTTCTTGAGTAAGAGGAGCTCTCATACCCATCTCACTGAGTCACTTTCCTGACAGGAAATGTGTTGTCATGCTTGCAGCTCCTCTGGCACACATTCAGCCCAGCTCTTGTGAAGAGGCAGATTGTGTCCGTCTCAGCTCCGGACTTCCTATTTGGGGGTGGAAGGAGACAGCATGATTTGCAGGAGGCGAAAGGAAAGGGGGAGGTAGGAAAGAACAGGCGCTGGCTTTATAGGGGGAAATGTTCAGAAATAAGGGCTGTCAGAGGGCTGAGCAAGTCCCCTTGTGAGCCCTTGCCCCTCTGCAGTGCTGGCAAACAAGCAGCTCTAATACCCTGAGCAAATGAACAGCTTTTGTATTGTTGTGTCTTGGACCTTGCTGAGTTATCAGAGCCAGATTCACAGCCTGTATCTCAAAGTTCATTGCAGAGGCTGAAGGGTGGGAGGCTTTTCTCCTCAGGTTGCCCAAGGGCTACAGGCATTCACAGTAGGGTGTAGCCTTCAGTAGGGGATGTCCTGTCCTGGCTAACAGGGGCCGGGTGGAAGTGGTGAGCAATGGGGAAACAGCAAAGGAAAAATAGTGTACGGACCAGGTCTCCTGTGCTAAGCCCTAGGTAGTAGGAGTGTCTGGGGAAGAAGGGACTCAGCGGCATGGATCGCCCCTGCTTGCTGGGAAAATCCCCGCTTTGCGTGTGTTTCTGGACGTGCTGTTCTGCTCTCCACCAACGCAATATCCTTCTCCTGCTAAGGCAGCGTTACGACACCTCACGTGCAGTCATCTCTGGCTTTTTCAGAAATGAGAGGTAGGTGCCATTGAATCGAGATCTCCCAGCAACTCTAAAAGCTGAGGCTGTCAGCTGGGAGCCATGAATTGAGGACTCTGGCATTTGGGTCACACAGGCTCGTGCCAAGTGATCTGGCGGCACCCTCCATGCATTTCTGTGAGGTGTTTAGTGCTTTTTAAACATTGTTCCTTTAGCAGAGGTTTTCTGCTCAGGATGGTTAGGGCCCTTGTAGAGTGCTGCAAGAACAAAAGTGTCGAAGGATGATGCATGGGACACACGATCAGTTAAAATACATTTATTCTGCAAATCCACTATATACGTGTTTAATTTTCTGCAGTTCTGTGGGTGACAGACCCACTCTTCAGTTCAGAGCTCCCTTTTTGTTCCATGGACATCATAAACCACTTCGGGCTGTCAGAACGTCTTTTGTTATTCATGATGGTCTTGGATGGCTGTTTGTACTTGGATGGAGGGGCAGCCGTCTGTGCAACCCTCTGTTGCGCTGTGGGGTTTCCTGGGACTGGCACCAAAAGGCAACTGGAGCTCAGTTCACCCTTGCAAAGTCATAAACACAGACCAGTGTGGGAGACTGGACGTGCTCTGAAAACCTTACAGCATTTGGGCTTGCTTTTTCGTCTCAGACCGAGGAGTGTAGGTGGGGGGAGCAGAGCGGAGGTTATCTGAACACAGAAGGGGCTGGGCACAGTCTGCAGCTGGCCCAGTGGTCTCCTAACACCACGCAAGGCCATGGAGTTGGGTTAGCTCTCACTGGGGAACCTAGCTCCGGGGATATTTAAGATGTGTAACTTGGCAGGGACTCGTCGTTTCAATTGCATCTTTTTCTGTGCTTTGCTATAACGATCACATATATGCTGTATTGTCAGGACCAGCTCTCTCCCCAGCCCAGGCTGACTCAGGGCTGGGGAAGGCTGGAGGCAGGGGCAGGAGTCCTTTCGCAGTTTGATGCCACTTCTGCCTGCCTCCATGGTCTTTCCCAGGGGAGCAGCACGGTCAGCAAGGCTGACCGGACTGCCCCGAGTCAGCTCTGCTGAGTCTCAAGCTCTCTGAGGGGATGAAAAGTAAAGATTTACTAAATTTTAGCTGTAAAACACCAGCACTGCTCCAGCAATAATGCAGACAGCCTTTCCATCCAGTTCAGCCAGTATGGCTGACAGTCTCTCTGGTAGCATGTCAGAAAGCTTCAGCGTTGTGCTTCACCCTGCTTCTTACGGAAGAGACAAATCTGCAAACTTTAAAAAAAAAAAAAAATTGCCAAGAGCACTGTGGCTCTAAACATCTGTTCTTTGGGCTCTGCTGTTTCTGCTGTGAATGGAGGCTGCTGCTGAAACAAAATCATTTGCCGAAAGGGAGCCGCAAGCTGGAAGAGGAAAGAAATGTGATCTGAGTAGTAGAAAGTAAAAGACTTGGAGTCTGAGACTGAATTTGTGCCTGAGTGTGCTACTTGCTCATGCTGCATGCTTGGACAAATCTCTTCTGGTCTTGAGAATATAGATGATCTGCAGTGCCTGGATTTGAATTCCCTGCTTGTTCCCTTTGGGACATTGATTGCAATGGTACTCAGGGTCTTCTGCTTTCCTTGCCTCAGCTAAGCCATCCTGAAGATGGAAAAAAAGGCTTAGATCTCTGGGCTGGTGTTGTAGGATGCTTAATGAAGCCAGATGTTCTGATATCCAGAGAAGGACAACAAAAACCGATGAACCCAGTTTTGGTCTTACAATGATTTCTTTGATGTTACTAAAGTCACAAATATACACTGGCTTAAAAAAGATGAAACACCAGTTGGACAAAGAGCATAACAGCTGATGTCAATACAGAATAATGTTCTCTCCTTGTTTCCAGACAAAGCTGGCCTATGCTAGATACTGACTTACTTAGAAGAGGTGGCCGTAGTCCTGCTCCTTGCTCCATGTTTCTCTCTTTGCTAACCAAGCTGTGTTCTCATTCTCCAAGAAGTCTTGGCTTTCGCAGGGCAATGGCTGGGGAGAGCATCACAGGTGCATGCTGTGCATAAACAGCCCTTTGGTGGAGGAAGCCTCGTGTTTGTGCAGGAAAGCCCCCCAAGAGCTCCCCTAGGGGCTGTCAGACGGGCTGCGTGGGAGGATGAGCCCAAGACTGGGGCCAGCTTCTGCCTAGTGACACCCACATGGCAGGCAGTGGCTGTAAGGCAGCCAGGAGCCTCTGTCCTGGGAGTTTTATTTCAGGTTTTGCTGTTATTTGCTGGACTGTGAGCATGTCTTTTACACTCCCTCATATACGAGGCTCTCCGGCATTGGTTTTGTCCCCTCTGAAATCAGCTCCAAAGCGCCAGACATCACCAGTGCTTCTGGATTCAGGCAGCAGCTGGAGCAGCGAAGGTCAGAATGCAGCGAGCCAGAAACCGAGGTCCAGCTCCGGAGGTCAGAGCTGCCACCTGCACCATCTCTCCGGAGTGCCAGTCTGCGCTGTGTCTCTCTTGCATTTAGCAGAGAGGCAGAGTAGTTACTTATGGCCAGAGGAAATTTGCAGATTAATAAATTACTGTCTGTAAAACACTTTGAAGATGGAAAGCCCTCTGCAGCTCCTCAGGATTATTACTATATAGCTCTTATTGTACTGATGGGGTTCCAATGGCCTTATTTTCCTTATGATTTGTGACAGCCCCAGAAGCTGAGAAGCTTATTTTAGCGTGTAAAGTAAAAAAAAAAGTAGATTAAACTGCGTTATTGTTTTCTAAAGAGACTAAATCCCTCCCCCATCATCTTCTCCTGGGATTTCCTGACTTCCTCCTACTCTTCCAATCTCAGCTTCTTGCTGTCCTAATTTAGGACATGATTTTATAACCATCCATACCCATCTGTGAGTTACTGCAGTTGTAGACGTTTGTGGTGCTTGGGGGCATGAAGTTATTCAACACTGAGAGTGTTGAAAGGTGCATAGCCCTGAAGTGGATGGAGATAAAACCTGTGGAGCGGAGCTGGCCTGGGTGCAGACGTGTAACTGCAGCCACCAACCTCCCTCTGCGCGAGGCAGTGGTGCCTACTGAGGAGATAAGACCTGTCTGCTTCTTGTCAGCTGAGGAAATAGGTTGTGAGGAGTGAGTTTTGTGCAGGCATCAACGTGACATCACCAGTCTGCATTGAAGTGCAGAAACCTGTGGAGGAAAGCAGCCCATTTTGGGTGTGTTGCTGATAGATGATTGTTTATATCTCTGTGTATATCAAAAAGAGCGTCAGGGAGGGGACATCGGGGACCTGCCTCTTACGCTTCTTATCCATCACGGCCCCTCGCTGCAGCAGCACAGTGTCTGCTCAGTCTCATGTGTTTTATTGCACACAAGTGGCTTCTGTCAGGTCTGTAGACCTTTGCAGTGCATTTTACTGCCTGCTCCATTTTTTTCAGTTCCCATCCTCTTTCAAGGACAACTGCTGCAGTGTGGTTTTTTTTATGCACACATCCCTGTGGATGTCTGTGGTGGGCAGTGCAGAATTGTTGACTATGTTTTAAAGCAGGCAACAGAGACCTTGGCAAAGTGCAATCACTAGGCTGCGTGGGTTTAACTTGGCACCTCTGTGGCACAGCCAGGAGTTGAGCCTGGACCTTGTCGAGTCCCAGTTTGATGTCCCAGGCACACAGAAGAGCCCCTGCCAGCTGGAGCACAGCTCCATGGTGGTGCTAATCAGGTAAACCTCTGTCTCATGCTGCCTCTCCTACCGATAACTTTGCACCGGGCTGTTCTGTTTCCTCTCTCTGTCTCTCCTCCTCCCGTGCTGCTCTGCTTTGCTTCACACAGCAATTTCCTCAATGAAGCCGGATGGAAAGTAGCTATTTGCTCCTTTTCTCCTTCAGGCTTTGAAGCAGTTTATATTGTTTTGATCTCAATTTTAAAAAAAGCCTCCAGGAAAACATGTCAAGCTTGCTAGAGAAAACCAAATATTTCTTTTTTTTTTTTTCCTTTGGGTTTCTTGTTTGTTTGTTTGTTTGGCCTAGTTGCTGGAGGTAACCAAAATACTCTGTGCCACATACCATAAACACAGCTTTACGCACAGATAGAGAGTGAAGGGATGGAGCTCACTCTGGAGGAGTTTTAAAAGACACAAACAGCAACCCCCCCTCCCCACGTTACAGGCTGTGCTCAATTAGGTAAGGAAACTCGGAGTTAGGAGCTATTGGGTCCGTTAAAGAATCACTGTTTTCTGGATGTCATCCCTTGGCTGCTTCCTCGGAAGTTCTGGCTGTGCTGAAGTCAACAGAAGTTTACGTGGTCAGCTGTTTTTGCGTTATTTTGGCAGAGGCAGACCATCACACCTGTTCAAACTAGGCTTTCAAGATCTGATGTTAAACAACCACAATGTACAAGTGCTTTTGGAAATGATGAGCTGTTCTGCAACAGAAAGTCCTTTTCCTTTTTCCTTTCTCTGCTGTCCTATCTATTTAAATGACAAAAGCGGTTGGGGAGAGAGAGAGAGAGAGAGACTCCATCCTTGTGTGCAGCATCCAGTGGAGCTGCTTCCGTGGAGGCATCGCAGCTCAGTGGTGACACGGGATGAATACAGTGAGACTTAGGAGAAGCATAAATCCACATTGCTGGTGCCATTGCAGCAGAACCATGTGGATAGGACCAGGCTGTGCGTTGGAGCCAATCACAGGGAGGTTTTTGCCAGGACCACTTCCACTTGCTTGCTCTGTTGGAGAGGCTGTGGGAAGAAGGCAATGAGGTTATGATAGGGGCTTTCTGATGTGTTCCCCTGAAAATCAGATTATAAATTCCTGCAGAGTTTGTGCAGCTTCCAGGCTGAGCCTACAAGGCAATGTTGAGCTACAACCAGGCTTCAGGCATTCTCTGACCACCATCACCGCTTCAGAAACAGTGGGACCAAACGGTGAGAGGTAGCTGGTCTTGGGAAACGTGGCCCTGCCACGCTGCCTTATTTGCTGAGCAAAGTATGGAGCCGGGGAGCAGAAGTTGGTCTTGTGCAGGATGTGCACGTACAAGGGAAAACGAAGATGCAGTGGAAGAGTGGGTGCTCCTGGCGCCAGCGTAAGTGGAAGGTGCACCCACGCGTGGCAGCTGGCCACAGCTGGGACCTCCTACGCTGACAGCGCTGCTCCTCCATTCAGCCCGACTTCCTCTGCTTCCTTCTCACTGACTGCTGTGAGCCTGAAAGAGGGTGGAGGGAAAAAAAAAAAGGTAGTAATGATTAATTCTCACTTAATCGCTTAGCGTGACCAGCTTTCTCTGCCTTATTAATGCTGATTCTTGCATCAAGCTAACCGCTGGCCTGGCTGCGCTCCCCAGTTGAAGGCTGACTTATATCAGCTTTGCTTTGAGATAATGCAGCAGCAGTGGTGGCCGAAGAAAGTAGGAAGCTGTTGAGCTAGTGCAGCCCCATCTGATGCTACTCTTGAAATGGCGTGGGGAAGAGGAGCCTGCCGTGTCGTTCCTTCTACCATGCAGCCTCCCTCCAGCCTGTATAATCCTCATCCTTTTTGCCAAGCAGGGCTGTGGAAACAGGACTGTTTCTTGCCTTTTTCCTGCATTGTCTGTCACAAGTAGGTATTATGGGTCACAGACTGCCCTGCTGTGTGATTACAGAGCCCCCAGCAGTAAGAGCGGTCAGTTGAGGCATCTGCAATGTACCTCATCAGTAATGGAAAAAGGATGGCTTCTTTCAAAAGTGTTTTGCAGAGATGTTTCTAGGAAGATGCATTTGTGGCGTGGTGGATTTCTAGAGAATTTTCTTGTTGCCCTCTGTTAGGTGTGCAGTTGCATGTAGCTCCCCCATCTCTTCGTTAGTTTCCATTTGCTAGTGAACCCCTGAAGTCAGAGCAAGAATACTGATCCCACTTAATTTAGTCAGGAGCTGCTCTTAACTCCAACAACTGTTTTGTGCAGGATAAATTTCAAGTGAGAAAAAACTCTCTTCCTAGGCGTAGACAGTGAAAACAAGTGTGAGTTGCTGCAAATGGGCACAGCACCGTAGAAGTTAGTGCTGTTTCTCACAATTATATCTAGATTTTTGTGTCTTCCTTCTGCAATGTCCCCTCAAATATTGTTACTGAAGTCAGGATATATCAATATGTGTGTGTGTATATATATATTGTTTTTATTTTTCATAGCAGGAGCTGCTTTATGCCAGCGAGGCTCAGTGTGAAATAATGTCATTTTTTTTCAGGCTATCTCCAGTTTAGACTGACATCCAAGTGGCTGCATGCTGGTGTTAGCAGCAAATAGCCTCTGAATAGCCAATGAAGGTTAAAATAGTGGATGGTGCACAAAATGTTGCAGGGAGCTGTTGGGTGTAAATTAAATTATAGTAATGCAAGCATCCCCTCCGCTTTATGTGTGCGTGGGGAGTGCAGTCAGCTGCCTGGGCTTGACCCCTCCCCTGGGGTCTGCTGCTTAAGTGCCACCATGGCAAAGGATGTTGTTGGCCTGGGGAGAGGAGGCACATCACAGCTGAGGAGGCAGAGGCTCACAAAGGTGTGTGTGAGGGATGGATGCCCCGTATTCCCCTCACATGCCTTGTCAGGCAGAGCCCACTTATCTCAGGCATAAACACTTCAAAAATTCGAAATCGCAGTACTACTGTCAACATGGCATAGGGAGGAGGGAAGTTGTGTGAAGCACCACAACTTCTGTCCTCGGTGTTTAATGCGAAAAGGAGACCTTACTCCAGCCCGTGGTGTTTCTGCCATCTCTGCTGTGAACAACAGATCACGGCTTTGCCTCCTGAGCCCTTGGGGCCGTGCTGGGCTGGCTTTGCCCTGGCAGCCAGGAGAAATCATTACCCGCGGGGTGGCACGCACTGCCTGCCATCTCAAGCTAGATGGCTGCTCCTGCCGTGTGTGGTGTGGCCACTTGTTACCAAGAGAGTTATGTGCTGTGTTTGGGGTTCAGCTCCAAGCACGCAGCACCCCAAGGCAGGACAGACATGGGGAGCCTTAGGACTAGCTGTTTGGTGTGACAGTGTTCCTGAAGTCAAGCGAATCAGCCAGCTGTGAGACAAAATCTCCAGGTACAGCTCTTGTCATAAAGAACAATAACAATCGCCTCTTCCCCAGCTAAGAAGACAAGGCCCATACATTGCTTTTGAGTAATCTAGGGAAAAAAAAAGTAGTTGTATTTATTTTCAATAACTCATTCAGGTAGAATGGGTAAGTAGTTTTACAATGCTGATTTATGAGCTGTTGCAAAATGCAAGAGCAGTTCATGATTGCAAATTTCATTGATCTTGACTCCAAGCGTTTCAGTACTGTAATGTTTTATATAGCTTTCTTCCTCTCCAGTCTTGCCACTTGAAGTCATAGAGACAATTTGCTTTTATGCAGCCCAAGAGGAGTCAGGTGCTGGGAAGAAAACCTGGGTGTCCTGATTTATGGACCCAGGTTGGCTCCTTTCAGAGGGAAAGCCTTTCTTTATGAAAACTAATATCGCTCCTCATGACTGGTAATCAGTGCTTTATCATGCAATTAGCAGGCAGTCTCTGGTGGGCTCATTTGTCTCATTTACCACTGTATGGAAACTTGACTGTGGCTAATGTGGAAGCTTGACCGCACCAGCATAAAGCAGCATATGGGTTCCAGTTGGCCTTGACCATGGCTGTGACTGGTGACTATGCCCCTTCTTATAGTACAAGGCTTCCCATAGAGATTTTGGTCCTTCAGAATAAACCTTGGCACTGGCTGTGGTGGCAGCTGTGCTGGCCGATACTGTGCAGATTTGAAATAAATATCTATATGTTTCTGAGATGATGAGCTGTGGTACTCCCCAGCTGTTTGGGTTTGGAGTTCCTGTATTGGAATACTTGTACTGTGGGCAGCCTCAGTACCTTTTCCTAGCCCAATTCACACTCTTCCTCCAGTAGTGCCCTGTCATGGTGTTTGGCATAGCACAGGAGGAGCAGTGCAGTTTGCATTTACGTTTATGTGTAAATCCACCAGAAAACATTTCTATTCTTTCTGGCCCACATTCCTCCTTGCTGGGACTAACCATGGCTGAGCCACAGGAGTTAGCATTGCTGCCTTAAAGCACTGCGGGCCCGTCTCCTCAAAGGTTTATCTCTTTGCTTTTTTTTTTTAATTAAGTATGAATTTGGGGCCAAGCTACATCTCACTGTCTATATAAGGAAGATAAAGTGCCAGAAATCCCGCTTTGGGCCTGTGAAGTCAGTTCAGAAGAATTGGGCTCAAAGAGCATATTGTATTCTGTTTTTCCTCTCGGTCCGAGGAGTTCTAAGATCTGCAAACCGGAGAGGCTTTGCAGTGTCGTCCCTGGTGTGCCTGTGATATGCTGAGACACTGCTCCTGGGGACCACTGCAGGCAGCACACCCCTCTCTTGTTTGACTCATTTTGGGCTCTCAGATGTCAGGCTGCCCTAGCTAATGCCTCCCAGCAGCGACAAGAGATGTGCTGGGAAGCGTGGGGTGCCACGCTTTGCCTCGTCAGCGCGGGGAGATGGGAGATGCAGTGACAGCAGCTTCTCCCTGCATCTCGGCTGGTGCAGGCAGTGCAGGTTGCTCTCAGGTTTGCTGACACCCTCGTGCCGTGCTTTGCTTGCACCAATTCCCTTTGTGACTGTGCTTCCTGATGGGTAGGAGGAATGGAGTAGAAAGAAGCACTCAGAAGAGAAATGGGTTTTGACTGTGCTCTTTGTCCTGAAAGTATTCACTAATGACAAGAATAAATTGGAAGGAAAAAAAACCCAAAACACCTGAACGGCTTTTTCTCATGCTGCCCAGTTTCTATGTCAGCCTGAGTGCCATGAGCCACGCTGAGCCTGTTGAACGGTGCGTGGGGATTGCACCTGGGGGCTGCCTGGGGATCCCCAAGAGAACCTGGGGCCACCTCCTCCATACTGCCTCCTCTGCCTCTCGGCCCCCTTCCCAAACTTCACTATAAACAGTCACTACATGTCACTTATTAGTGCTTGCACTCTTTGTGTTATCATAGTGTGCACAGGCATCACATAAATCCACCCCAGGAAAGACACTCCTCGTCCCAGAACCCACAGTCCCGCTGCTTCTGGCCAGGGCAATGACCTCTAGCTCTGAGGGATGGTTGATGTTTCCCCCCGCCCCCCTCTTATTTCAACACCTCTATTTCCATCTTCCCTGTCGCTGTGCATGGATGCATACACTCCTCTGGCATTGTTTTCATCCAAATTTTATCTTCCCGCACAAAATTTTAGGGCTGAATTTTCTTGAAGCTCTCTAGGAAGCCTGGTGTTTTGCAGGAATATCTTGTCCAATCCTACTGTCCTGATGGGGGATAAATAGCTTGGAAGAAATGTAGGTGTACAAATGAAAGTAGAGGTATGCAGGTTCTCTAGAAATGAACAGTATTCTTGCTCTGCTTTATAAAAGCCCAGTTTGCTTCCACTGAAAACACTATGTTTTTGCCTCTGATTTTAATGAGGACAGGACCAAAGGCTGTGGGGAACATAGGTGGAACTGTTTTTCTCCTGCAGACTTGCAAGCTAAGGTACCTTGTTTTTCCTGGCTGCAGAACGCTGTGATGACTGGGGTGTGGACACCATGAAGCAGATCCAGATTTATGATGGGGAACCTGCCAAGATCAAATGCCCACTTTTTGAGACCTTCCTGAAGTACAACTACAGCACAGCCCATTCTGCTGGCTTAACCCTGATCTGGTACAGGATCGGGCAGGACCGGGATCTGGAGGAGCCCATTAATTTTCGTCTCCCGGACAATCACATCAGTAAGGAGAAGGACACCCTTTGGTTCTGGCCTGCTCTTCTCAATGACACTGGGAATTATACATGCATGCTCAGGTAGGTTGTGTGGTGCAGCTTCTCTATGTTTTCAGCGTAATCAAAGGACTTTCATGGAAGCAGGAAAATTATGCTGTTAGCACCAGATCTTTCTGTAGGGACAAGACCGTTTACATAAGTATTAATGGGAAAAGAATGTTACAATTGTAAGACCGCTCAGTGCTGAGCCAATTTACATCGTAATAATGCTTGGAGCATTGCAAACATTAATGAGCATGCCTCTCCTTGCTAGCTGAAAGTGTCCATGAAAATATTATTGCTGAGCCCATGGCAAAATCCACAGGCACTCACCATTAAGAAGTGATCTGTACGTCTAGGGTAAAAATAACTTCAGATGTAGGGGTAATGTTTTGACTGCATGTTAATTTGGCAAAGATTCATGAGATTCAGATTTCTAGGAAATTAAAAGTGTCTCTAAGTGTGGTACAAAATGAACATAGCATCTGCTATGCAAGAGCTCTTTTTGATCTTCCTCACATTGTCTCTGGTTCATGGTGTCTTTGACCCTTTTACTTACTTTACCAGCAGAGGAGTGGATGTTGCTTGTTAGTCATCTTTATAGGCTTTTTTTGAGCTAGTGTGGCCGTCTCTGATGTTTTCTTTCCTGTTTGTAAATGAGTCAAGTAAGGCTGTATATACCTCATCAGTGCTAAGATGTTCGTTATTGCAGATGTGATTTTTATTTCATTTCACTGCTATAGGAGTAAACAAGTTTCAACTAATCAGCCCTATCCTTCTTTGTCCTTAGAAATACAACCTACTGCAGCAAAGTTGCGTTTCCCTTGGAAGTTGTTACGAAAGACCAACACTCTTGTGTGAGCCATTCAATAAAACCTACTGAAGAGATGTTCTACTTGGAACACACCAATGAGAAAATCATATGTCCAGATATTGATGGGTTTTACCCTCCTAGTGTAACACCAGCTGTCAAGTGGTACTTGGTAAGAAGGACGTATTTGGGCAGTGAGGGAATGCCGTGTTGTATCTGAAAAAGCGATGGTGGGCATTAGGGTCATGGAGCTATATTTCAGAGTCTCCCCGGTGATTAAGCTGTTAATGAAGCTTTACTAACTTTAAGAGCTTTATTTCCATTCAGTTCAAGGGTAAAACTGCTCTTGGAGGGGAATTGAGAGCTAACACTGAAACTTTTTTCATTGGCATGCACAGGTGAAGAACACTTTAGCAGGGATTTAGGAACCTCAGTTCAGCTGCGGGCAGCATACCTGACCTGCTGTGTGAGCCAGTCGCTGTCCCTGTAAATGAAACTGTGATTCATATTCCCTCTTCTGTAAAAAAAAAAAAAAAAACACAACCAAAAAAACC
>JAAGAY010009154.1:6464-22181 GCA_011801015.1 Ardeotis arabs
TTTTTTTTTTTTCCGTTTTTTTTTTTAAACTCTTCTTCCAGGGAGAGGATAGTGGTTAAAGCTCGAGCTGGATGGATGGGTATGGGGAGAGGGGCAGGATCCACAGCCCTGGGACTTTTCCAAATCCTCCCTGTCTTTCTCTGCATCTTCCCTTCAGGTAAGGAACAGCCTCTTTATTTTTAAGATTTTTTTATTATTATTATTTTTTCCCCTGTATTTCTCGCAGCCCTTGGATAGCCGCCTCCGTCCCCCCGTCTCTGGGCCTCTTTCTCTCTCCCTCTCTCTACAGCAGTTTGCCACATGTTTAAAATAAGCAAGCGGGGCTCCGTTTTGGTCTGTGTGTTTCCCCCCCTCCATCCCCTTTTCCCCCACGCCGTTGCGGTGGGTGTTTTTCCTTGACCTCACCTCCTTTGTCTCCCCGCCGCCTCGCCCCCCCGAGGAAGGAGAATGGTGGAAAACACGGCGATTCCCGGCCCGGGCAGCCGGGCTTTGGTCTCTGACAGCGTGGGGCAGGTTGCGGTGCTCCCCCGTTCCCGGCCGTGCCTTGAAATGAAGGGGAGGGGAGGACCACGATCCCCCCACATGAACACCCCAGATGCCAAATTCTTGCCCCCAGTGCGGGGGGGTCCCTGCTCCGACCCCCCCCCCCCACCATCGTAAAGGGAAGAGCGGTCGCTGGGGTAAAGGGGATCGTCGCTTTGTCATTTCGGGAAGGGGGGGGCACAGCCGCAGGGTTCACCTGGGCCGGGGGGGTGCGATCGGAGCGGGATCCCCCCTCTCGTCCCCGCCGGCCCCGGGCTGGGAGGATGGTGTGGGTGCGTGTGGATGACTTTTTTTTTTTTTTTGAGGAAGGGGGGGCTCAGCACCATGATTTCCTTGGAAAACTCAGCTGCGCTGTCCCAGGGCGGGATGGCAACCGAAGGGGCCGGCGAGCATCGGCCTCCGCGGGCGAGCCCTTCCCCGCGCACCTACTGCTGCCCCCCGCCCCAGCCCCAGTTTGTTTGTATTGTGTCAGAAAAGGAGAGAATTTCAGAATTACAGCTGAAAACGCCATCTGTTTCCAATGAATCCCCCATAGTTTTTCACAATGTTTTTGGCAGATCTCTGCCTGCAAATTCCTTCAAGCCCTGAGTGCTTGTTTTTGTTGGGGGAGGGGAAACCCAGTCCACAGAGGCGGATTTGTTCCTTCCAAAACTCTCCAGTTTCTTTACCTCTCTCTTTTTTTTTTTTTTTTTTTTTTTTTTTTTCATTTGCAAGGGGGGAAAAAAAAGAGAGAAAGCAGAAGGGAGTAAGAAAAGCCCTAACACTCAAATCGCCCTGTTTATCTTTTGAGTTTAGTAAAACTTTCCCTTTTTTTTTTTTAACTTCTTAATTTTGAAATCTGCCTTTCTTTTGCATAACCGTAGGTGAAGCAGTCTTGCACACACATGCAGTAAAGAAATAAATAAATAACTGCTTTACGCCCTTCCTCCCCCTCTTTGCCCTCCCAGCCCTGTTGCAGGAAAGCGAAGCCTTTTCAGCCCAGCACTGAGGTGTCCCCCCGGACCCCACTTCTCCCAGGGGACTTTCCAGTGGGCTGGAAGTTGAACCCCTTTTTTTAATCTTTTTTTTTTCTTTCTTTTTTTTCTTTCTTTTTTTTTTTTTCTTTTTTTTTTCCTGAAAGCTCTGGAGCTGCTCCCATACGTGTTGCTTAACGCCCTTTTCGGAGCGTTTTGAGTTGCAAAGCGTAAAGGCTGTGAGATTTACGGTGCAAGAAAGAACTTGATAGGAGATCTGGCTGGCTGCTTTGTTTGATTCTCCCTTCAGCAGTCAAATAAGGTGCAAAGAACTGGCAGAACGGGGCGATCCGGAGCCCGCGGGAGCGGGGTGCAGGCGGAGACGATGCTCCCCGTGCACAGGGCCAGGAGCACGCTGGGGGCTTTCGTTGAAAGCTTTTTGGGGTGAGAAGGTAGGAAAAAAAGGGAGGGATTTGTTCCCTGGTGTATCCTTAGCCCCTTTTTTCCCCCCCGTGCTTCCTGGGAATTTGTGGGTTCCCAGCAGGTTCCCAGCCCTAAGGAAGCTTCGCGCCCTTCCCGAGAGCCCCGGGTGAGCGGGGCGGCTGGAGGCTGCCCAAGCGGGCGCTCGGCGTGTCGGATCAGTGCCTCGCCGAGTCCTGCCCTATTGAGTTATTTGCTTAACCCACCCCCCTACACGCACACCCCAGGCTGGATTCCCACTCGTGCTGCTCTCGCAGTGATGGCTTCACCCCACTGCCTCCTGGGCGGCCCCCACCGTCGAGCACCCTTGGGCTGGGGGCATTGGCATAGGTCCCTCCCTGCGTGGATCAGAGTGAGCGTGGGGCGGCTGGGGAAGGAGGTTTGGGCAGAGCAGGCCACTGGTGACAGTTCCACTGGCAGAAGTCCCGCTCAAGGCATGGGCCAAGTCCCAACGTCTGATGCTCACGGGTGCTCTCCCCTCCCAGCTGGGACCCTGATTTTCTGGGGTGCTCGGCTCACCCCCGCCTGTGCCTCCCACCACGGGCTGTGCTGAGTTTTCTTGCAAATCCTTTCGTCCTCTCTGGTACTTTGAAAAATCTGGCCCTGGGTGTTGTGCCCCAGATGTCAGGCTTTGCTCTCTCCCTCATACTCCAGTTTGCTTCTGCTTCCCCAGTTTGTCTTCAGCTTTGCTGTTTCAGCTGTAATACGCTCCTGCCTCCAAAAAAACAAATTGGAATTTTCTGCCCTTGGTCCACCTGGGCAGTGCGGTTGATTGCAGATAAGGATCCGTCCCTACTGGAAGTGTATCGGATTGGTTGATAAATGGCTTTTGTCTCAGTGGCGTGGAGGGATGTGATGGCAGCATTAAGCCGAAATTGAGAAGGGGGGCTTAGAGGCTGCTAAAACAACACCTCCGCAACGCCGGAATGGGGAGCGGGCCCGGGAAGGTGGCGGCAGGGGAGGAGCGCGCCTGTGCGGGATGCTGTCGGGGCAGAGAAGAAGGGAGGGATTCAAACGTAAACCTGCAAATATTTTGGCTTCCCTGTTTTGTTGCTCGCTGGGAGCTGGTCTTGTACTTGGAACAGGGAGTTCTCTGCGATTGCCAGCAAGGCTTGTTGTGGGGCTGGAAGGAGGTGCCTTGTTTTTAATGCAGGTGGGGTGGATATGTTGCTTTTTTTTTTTTTTCCACAGAAAATCCTGAAATTCCTGGCCCTTGGTTACTGGGAATCGGGAGATATGAAGCATCACTTTGGGTTTATCGTGGCAGCAGCTGGTTTCCTTCTTTGGGCCCGAACAGCTGTGCTGACTGGGATGTGCACATGAAAGTGCTCCCAGGGCTGGGCAGCCATAAAAACTTGCTCACCTAGGGGCTCTGCTTGATCTCAGCACCAACCTGCTGTCCCCGGGGAGCCGGGCTGTGGGGCTGGATCAGGCCCCAGGGACAAGAGTTTTGTGGTCTTTCTTCTAGCTCCCTGATGGGCACATCCCTTAAAGCAACCGTAGGCTCTGGCAGAGCGGTGCATGGCCTGAGCGAGCCCTCCATAGCCCATCAGTCCTTTCGGAGACCCATCAGCCAAGTCCTGCAGCTCCCAAGAGGTGATGGTTAGCAGGACAGCAAAGGAGGTCAAAGACAAGGGGGTTTGGCCCATCTGGATGGGTTTGGTCGGGTTTGGCTTGCTTTGCCCATTGGAGCAGAGACCAAACTTGGAATAAGGGGGAGTGTGGGAACCCAGGACCAAAAGAGCATTGGGGACTTGGGTTGGGGTGAACCTGGGGCTGCAGCAAGGCAGGAGTGATGTGCGCTGGGGTGATGGGGGAGGGGTTTCAGGACGGGTGGGGGATGCTGAGAGGTGCAGCTTGTGGTGGGGCAGGTGAGGGTGTGCCTGGCCTTTTCCTTGCTGTCCTGGCAAATCCTGCCTTTGTACTGCAGATCAGGAGGGATCTGACCAGGCAGGGCCCTGCGTGGCACCTGAAGCGCACTTTTGAGAGAAGAGCCCTGAAATGCCTTTGAAAAGCTTTGTACCCTGCACTTGGCAACTACTGGGATGAAAAGAAGAGGATATTTATTCCCTTGTCCGTGAGCTCTCAAAGTAACAGGGCGTTCGATTGTAGCCTCAAGATTGCTTTGCACTCGAGTGCAGCCCGGCTGAGTAAATCACTGCTTCACCAGCTGAAATTCCTGCAGCAAGGGGGAGAATTGAATTATGGCCAACTGCAAAACCAGATGCCATCCCCTTGATGAAGTCATCGGGCTCTTACTGCGGAGAACAAGCTGGCTCCTACACACACGCAGCCCTCATCGGCGCGGACTGAGCTGCTCTGTCTGACGGCCGTGGCCGTGGTGCGCGGGGCGGCCGGGGGCCGGCGTCCCTGCAGATGCGAGAACAGTAGGTCCTTCAGGGTGGAGCACCAGAAGGGTGTCAAGTCCCACTTTGCGCTGCATGAGCATCTGAGGGAGTTTGGCCATTTCATTTCCAGCAAGTGGAGCTAGCCCTGCATATATGGAGTTTTTGTGGGTTGGGCAGAGAGCAAGCTTCACTTGAGCCCAAAGTATTTTCTCCTCCCTCGGTTTCCTCTCCTTCCTGGACAGCTGTTGACTTTGGTCCCCAAAGTAGTGATGTACAGTGATGTACAGTAGTAGTGATGTACAGTGTTTTGTTTTTTGGACAAGCTACCTTTTTTTTTCTTTTTTTCTTCCTGTGTGACATGCTCCAGCCGGCTCTTTCTGAGATGAGGAGGAAATGTGGCAGGACGTTTTGGGGACAAATCCTGGCTCTGGGCTTTGCTAGCCCACTGTGATGATGTGAGAGTGTCACTGTGCTGGGGATGGGAGGGTGCGGAGCAGTGGGACTGAGGGAGTGGGTTCCAGTTAGAAAGCTACTTTTTCTCTTAAAATTAAAACTTGAGCCCAGGGAGGGCAGCAATCAGGTGCATTTAAAAATAAATACACCTCTGAAGGTCTGTGGCTGTGAAGAAGGAGCAGATACTGTGGCTTCCATGGGACACGAGCAATGGGGAGTAAGTCTGGTGCCGGGTGGGAGCCCATCCTGCAGGCGGGATCCACTAGATCCCCTGCATCCCCGGGTGCAGCTCCAGCATCAGTCGGGTGCCCGTGTGGGTTTTTGGTGGGCTTGTGATGCTGCTGCCGGGCAGCTGCCACCCCACGCACCGCGCACAAACCAACACCTCCGATTGAGACGCCGCAATTTTTTGGCAGGCGTTTGATTGTATAAATTTGCCTCATCCAGATTTATGTGCTCCGGGCTTTTCTCCATCTCCTCGTTTCGTGTCTCATTTACCTCTGCGTTTGAAGGGTTGAAGTTTCACAAGAGCACGGCAGGGATGATTATTCCTAGAGGGAATCCACACCTGTGAGCAGAAAGCGTTTCCCTGCCAGCCCCACCACGGCCCAGGCGAGGGGGAGGAGGGCGAGGGACCTGCTGCCACACCTGGGGGGCCCCCGGGCGCTGGTGGGTGGCAGCTGTGCCTTCAAAGGCACCCTGGGAAAAACAGCTTCGGCGTGGGGAGAGTGATGTCTGATGGAAACCCAGAACGCTTGGCGATGGGAGTGGCTGGCGAAGGTGGCCTTGTCCAGGTACCGCTGCTTCAGAGGGGTGGGGACATGGGTAATGTTGGCCAGGGGAGGAAGATGAGGGTGATGCTTCATGCAGTGGACGAGAGAGCGAATCCATCTCTCTTACCGCCAGGCTCGTCCTGGGTGAAACGCTTCCCATCCTCAGTGTCCTCTTCTGTAAAATGGACCACTCCCCAAAAGGAGATCTACTGGCTCTTGAGAACTGTTGGGTGAAAGCAACCGGGCACTCCCCAGCTGGGAAAGCCAGGCTCCAGCATTGCTTTCCAGCTCACGGCACGCCGTGGCTGGGAGCCAGCTTCGTTAGTGCCCTTCTGCAGATGAAGAATCAGAGGAGATCATTCCACTCCTCATCCTCTATCCACCAGTTCGTGGTGGAGCAAAACCTGCATTGTCTGAACCACCTGCCAGCACCGCTTCCTCTGAGCTGGTGAAAGCTCAATGGTTGTGGCAAAGGCAATGCTGAAGCTTGAATCCTAGGATGAAGTTTTAAGAGCAAAGTTTGCAACTCCGTTGCTGCTTTGGCTGTAGTTGCTGGTTTCAGCCAGCCCATCGCTCCTCCTGAACTTCCCAGGATTTGCTGATAATTCTTGGAGCAGCATCGTCAGCCGCTCATGGCCCAGATACGAGCTCCGTGGTTGATGCCCTCTCTGATGGTGTCTGCTCGCCCTTCTCCCTGCGCGGGGATGTTGAGGTGAGCATGGAGGAACAATGCTGGCCAGAGGGGCTAGAAGAGACACATTCATCCCCACTAAGCATGTCGGATCAGTGATACGCTGAGTCTCTGGGCCAAAAGAGCTGACTAAGTGACAGGAATGATCAAGGGCTCCTTCAGCAGCATCCAACAGTTCGTGTCGTAGCCGGTGAAGACACTGACTCTGCTTTTCTTCCTGCCTGTGCTTGTCCCGTGTCTCTGCCACGCCAGGAGAGGAGAGATGGGGTCCATGAACTCGGTGCTGAGGACAAAAGGGAGTTGGCCATGGCAGGTCCTCCAGATGCTTTAGTGATTGACACAGGTTGAAAGGGGAAAAACTCCTTCTGTGTCCCTCTTTTGGCTTAGAGAAACTGGAGAAAGCCTTTTCCCCAGCATCCTCTCGAGCAAGACGAGGACTGGGTTAATAGAAGCTGCATGGATTGAGGTGTGCTCTCATCTAGAGCCGCTCTGTCAGCACCTCCTTTGCCTGGATTTAATGCCTCTGCTGCTTTTGCCAGGGGAAGAGAGCACAAAGCCCAGGCCTGGATGGTGGCCCCTGCGAGCCAACCTCCCCATGCACGCCCTTGCAAAATATGAGCTCCAGCACTTTAAGAGAGGCAGGTTTATTATTCTCCTCCTGGTCCTCCTCCCCCCACTTGAGTGCAACTGAAACCTGATCTAATCCCTTTGCACATGGGTAATTTATTGGTCTATTGGGCTTTTCTTGATGGCAAATTGCATTGTCTTTCTTCCTGAGTTGAGGCTTTGGAGCAGTTTGCTGCATTCCTGCAGCTCTTTTCTCAGGGCTGATCTTTCACACCCCCTCTGAGCGCAGCCAAATCAGTTTTATTGGGCCCCTTTGTTATGCAAACAAGGCAATAATAACCAGGCTATTATTCTGCAAGATTGTGCTTGATTAACAGATCAAAGGAGGTGGCTGGAAGAGCCCTGCACTGCCATCACTGCACAAATCCTTTCACCAAGCTTGGGTCTGGTGGCCCTTGGCTCTTCCTGGCCCCAGGGTGCCCTTTGGGCCTGCAGGAGAGCCACCCATGTCCACAGCACTGGTCAGGGCCGGCAATGGCACCTTGGCATCACAAGGAAAGGTGTGTAGACCTCGTGGCCCACGTAGGCACCAAGACCCAAGGAGCGGGTCCAGCATGGTTGGTACGTGAGGCGGCTGGTGTAGGCTTCCCTGCTGGGACAGGGACAGTGTGAAGGGCTGGCATCTTTCGTCCTCTCTGGTTTTGCTTTGAATTCTCCAAATCTTGCTGAAAGGGAGCCCATCAGCTGGGTTTTTGAGGAGCAATGTGATGGTTTTTTAGCTCTTGGGGTCATTTTGATGCTGGTGATGACTACTGTCCACCCAGGAGCTGAGTGGCCTACATCTCCTTGAAGCTGGTAGACATTGCTGGTATTTAGCACCTCCAAGAATTGTGCCTTTCCTATGGACGTGTCAGCACCAATATGTTTATTTAGATTACTTAAATAAATATGTGTTTAGGAGCCTAAGTCTAGGTGCTCAGATCTGAGGCCAAAGGTAATTATGTTTTACTGTGTTCTCCGAAAAAGTCTCTTACTGCATGTGTGAGGCTTGCACATCTACACTTCCATCCATATATTTGGAAAGAGGTGGGATGATGTATTTGCATCACATGCGGGTGATGAAATATTTTCCAGCCCGTTAGTAACCAAGAGGATATTAAACAACATCTCTTAGCAGTGGACGCTTTAAAATTAGCAGGTCTGGTTAACATGCACCTAAGAGTCTTAAAAGAATTGGCTTTTGCTTACTGAAATTAATTTCCAGTAATTCTCTTTGCTAGAGGTATTACAGGAGAACAGATGAATTGCTGATTTTGTGGTAGTTTTTTGAAAAAGAATGATTTGCGTAAGTGAAATCCAGGTACCCCGACACCAGCTGAAGGGAAAATAGAGGGCACTGATAATTAAAAGGCTGTTAAAGTTGGATGTGTGGGTCTCACATGTTTGAACAATTAATTTAACAGCACATAATATAACATACCAAGGATGAGGGCAGAGCAGTGGGACTCGGGTCGTGCCATACCGCAGGCTCCCCACCACGTGGGAGCTCACCAGGGTGGGTGGACCACGGGATGCTTGCAGGATGGAGGACTGGTGCTTTGCCAACTGGGAGCTCTGGAAAAGGTCATGGCCAAACAGCCCATCTTGGTGCCCGCTGTGGTGCAATGCCCTGATGAAAGCAGTGACCTCAGGAGAGCGGCGAGCACATGTCCCGCGTCGGTGTCGCCCGTTTTGCAGGAAACAAGCCTGCCGGAGGGAGGTCTGATGGTGGGGCTGGGCAAACACCTTCCAGTGAGAACTTAAAAGTGCAAACCGTTTAGCTTATCTAGAGGATTGACAAGTGACTCGATTGCAGTGTGTAAATATCTTTGTGGGAAATGTACCGGTTACTAACGGACCTTTTACTGCTTTGGAGAAAGTCGCTGGTTCTTTTTATGTCCTTACAATGAAGTCAGATAAAATCCACTTAGAACCAAGACCCGTGTTGTGTAAAGGTGATAAACTCCTGAAACGGCCTGGAGAGGAAAGGGGTGGCTTTTCAGACTGTGCAGACCGCAGATGTCCTCATGGGAAGTGTTCCTGGACAAACATGGGGCACCGGGCTACGCACAGGGGGGCTGTCTTAGCCCAGGTAGTTTAATAATTTCTTCTGCCTTTAAACTTTCCAAAATGACTGCTTTCAAGATACCGAAGGGAATTTTGTCCCTGGTTTGAGTTGCACCAGGCCCTTGAAAGGAAAAGATGATGGGGGGACTGGAGGGAGCTGGGCTACCAGGAGTTGAAGTCACCCATCTTTGGGATGAAGGACCCTTGTGATGGATGAGGGTGGTGGCATCACCCAGATGCAGGGGCGTCTCATAGATCTCAGGAGGGCCTTGCTGGGCTCCTGCTTGAGAGGGGTGTGTTTCCGTGCTAAGTCATCTGTGGTTGAAAACCAGATCCATTGTGAGTCGATGGAAAATAGATTATGCAAAATTGAATAAGCATCGTTTCTTGGCCTGGGTACAAATGAGCCTGCACCGCTGTGCCAGAGCTGCTGCCAGAGGGGACGAGGCCAGGCGTGCTCGTCGGGACGGGGAGAGCCTCGGGTCTGCTCTCCTCCGCGCCCTTTATCGCCCGTGGTCCCTCCCCAGCAGCGCGAGGGGTTTGCCAAACCTGATGGCCATCGGTGTGGTTGGAGAAGCATCTCTGGTGAAAGCCCAGGTGTGAGTGGCCAAGGAGGGCATGCGACTCTGCTCGCACATCGTCTCTGCCACTGCGGCACCTGGCTTTGGAAATGTGGCCTTATATGGGGCCCTGAGCGAAACAGCGAAAAAGGGACGGGTGCCAAAACCGGAGCGATAACATCTTAAAGAAGAACGCTCCCCCTTCAGGCCCAGGGAGGAAGGAGATGGGCTTCTCTGCCCTTCCTTTTGTTGGGATTTTTTTAACTCAGTACCTTATAAAGTCATGCGTGACCCTGAGGCGGTGCGGTGGGGAGGGATGCTCAGCACAGGGATGCGTTTAGTGTTGGGGGGCTGTTTTGCAGCAGCCCACTCCATCCGTAGGCTGCTGCAGCTCACGCCTGCATCTCCTGATCCAAGCGAATGAAGCATGTCCTTAAAGAGCAACAGGCTACAGCTTTATTCCTATTAAAAAAAAAAAAAATCCCATCTACGCAGCGGCTGAAGGGCTGGAGTAGGCTGGGCTCTGCACGCTGGCTGGGATGCTTTGCACGGCGTGTCCCATTGCATCCCGTTGCCTTACCAAGCTGTCAGGTGAAGGGGGGTGTGCGAGTCCTGCGTGTCCGGAGCTGTGTCCTCCAGCTCCTCCCGGGGCCATGCTGGCAAGTCTGTCTGCTGTGAGAGCGCGTTCGGCCGCGTGCAACCTGAAGGCATCCTCAAGCTGTGCATTAGAATAACTACTAGGAGAGCAACGATTTTAATTGCCTGATGCCGTAGCTGTTTGGGATAACTGGCCCTGGCCACGCTCTTGCATGCTTTTTTGACTCCTGCCTTCCACTGGGAGGGTCCTGAGGGGGCTGCAAAGCGATGCTCGCAGGCTCAGCAGAGGGAGCGAGGGGCGTTTTCCTTATTTTCCACCCTGATAAACCCACACCCTCACCGCGAGCATCTTGTCCCGATGCCAGCAAACCCACTTGCCCCTGTCACTCCAACTGTGCTGCCGACTGATAAGCAAAATGGCTTTGGTGGAAAACCACGCTCTTGGGGCTGAAAGGAAAGGGACATGAAATAATAATTATTTTTAAATTTCACCCCTAAATGCAGGTGCCTTAGCAGAAATGTAAGCCCATGTCCCAGGTCAGAAGCTTGTTACCAAGTCACCTCTGGTCAGTGATGAGTTAAAGGCTTTCCGCAGTGCTCCTTACAGGTTGAAGTGGGATGCTGCCAAGATGAAACGGCTCCTGGGTTCTTGGTGCTGTTGCTAGCATCTGAGTTTATTAAACATGAATTTTAAAACTGTGAGGAACCTGTCACCGTTTCCTATTTGCACTTCAGTCTTCTTGGAAAGGGAGAGGAGACAGGCTTGTTTCTTAAAGCCGGACTGCTTCGTGTTTTATAGCCTTGGTCTCCCTTTCTGATTTTCCAGCACCGACTGTGTTTAGGTTTCCAGCACTGCAGTGTTTAAAACTAAAACATACTGTTTTCCCTGAAACAATACTGGGTTTTGTAACTTTCTTTTTAAACAAATCTGAAATGGTTTTGGCATGGATGCCTTGCCAGCCTCCTAAACAAACCCCGAGACGGGAATATACGTGTGTGCCTGCGAGCAGCACTGCAAAAGCAGCTGGAAATGGTGGGGCTCTTCTCCTCCTCCTTCTGCTGCCCTTTGTCCCTGAGCCCATCCTGTGTCCAAGCCCTCCGAGGGGGTCAATTGTGAGGAGAGGACGAAAAACACCAAGAATTTTTAGTGATGTGAGCCTGGGTTCACCCAGCATGGCTGAGAATTGGCCCGGGGAGAGCAGTGTCTGGGCGATGCTCAGTGATGGCCGTGTGCATTTTGCAAAGCTGCTTTCAACTCTGCTCCTGGGAAACCACACTGCCCTGGGGAGCAGACGTTATGGAAGGGAAGAAAAAAAACAGGATCTGAATTTTCTTTGCCTTCCTCCGCCTTGCCAGGAAGCACCGGGGGCTCCGGCTGAGCGCGGCAGAAGCCCTGCTGCCTTTGGCTTCGCCTCCGCGTGGGCAACACAAGGCGGGCGCGAAGGGGAGGCGGGGGCTCGCTGGCATCCCCGCACCCTGCTGCGCCGGTTTTTCTCCTTCACCTCTTGTTCTCTCTCAGTGAGCCGTGGCAGGGAACAGGCTCCCAGGGCTGGGCAGAGATGCAGGGCAGGCAAGAAAGAGGTTTTTTTGGCTCCTGCTTCTTTCCGGGGGCATGGGGGACAGGGGCAAGCGCTGCTGCTGGCGCCGCTGTAGCCGCAAAGATGGTAGGGTTGCCGCTGGCTTTGCTGCAGGGCTGGTCACGGCACAGATCCTGCCCTCTGCACATCGACGTGTGTCTGGGGCACAGCAGTCATGCCGGGGCTGGATTTCCCCCAGCCAATGAAGGAGGAAAAGGAAGGCGGACAGATTTTTGTGCTGGTAGAGCTCCATCAGAACACAACGCGCAGTACTTCATACAGCACCAAGCTTTGAATGTCAAACCCTAAAAAGGCGTTAAAACCCCATCGCATCTCCCCCCTGGATTGATGTTCCTCCCTTATTCCTGCTAATGAATACGTCCCATTCATCCACACCCTGGTTCTACTCTAGGAGCATTCATCTAAAGGCTGGATGCTCTTTTCCTTCTTGGCTTAAATTGGGGCAGATCCTGTTGGTTTCTTTGGCTTTGATGCATGAGAGTTGGGTCATGTGAGATGGTCACGTCTGGTGAGCAAGGCCCCGTCACGCGGTAGAGCCAATGTCATGAGTTTGGGCTGCGGGAGGAGGACATCAGCCTCTTGCTGGGGGTAAGGTTGGATGTCCCACACGCAGGCATGCAAGCATTGACCACCTTGTGTTTTCCTCCCCTCCTGTAGTGACGTCTCCATGCAAGATCCTCAAGTGCAACTCTGAGTTCTTGGCAGCCACGTCGGGCTCCCATCACCTGGGCACGGAGGAGGTGCCCGAGTTTTGCACGGCGCTGCGCGCCTACGCGCACTGCACCCGCCGCACCGCCCGCACCTGCAGAGGCGACCTGGTCTACCACTCCGCCGTGCATGGCATAGACGATCTCATGCTGCAACACAACTGCTCCAAGGATGGCCCCACGTCCCAGCCCCGTCTCCGGACATTGCCCCCCGGGGATAGCCAGGAGCGCTCCGACAGCCCCGAAATCTGCCACTACGAGAAGAGCTTTCACAAACACTCGGCTGCTCCCAACTATACCCACTGTGGGCTCTTCGGGGACCCCCACCTCAGGACTTTCACAGACACTTTCCAAACTTGCAAGGTGCAAGGGGCTTGGCCACTCATAGACAATAACTACCTGAACGTCCAGGTCACCAACACACCAGTGCTGCCTGGCTCCACAGCCACCGCCACCAGCAAGGTGAGCTTCGGGCACATCCCCGTGAGCAGAGGTGGGCAAGGGCAGAGGTGCTTCTGAGCAGCCTTTCTTTCCATCGTCTCGCTCCTCCACCATTTTCACATGTCCTTGTGGAGGGTAAAACTGGGTGGGAGCTCCTCTGAATTTGAGCATTTGGCCCTAAATACCAGGTGCCCATCCTTCCTCTGTGCCCACTTTCACTTCAGTGGCCTGTGGTTTCTTCTGGAGCACATCCAGCCCCATCATGGTTAGCAGGCTGAGACGCTGCAGCTCAGAGGGCTCATGGCTAAAGTCAGGGATGGCAAATTAAGAGGGCTTCCACCTGGGGAACTCCAGGTTGCTGTGAACAGCCAGACCAGGAATGGTGGTGGCACCTTTTGGGAGACACCAAAGGTCCAAGCAAACTCAGGACTGCCCTCCAGGGAGGCTGCAGCTTGCAGGGAAAAGCCTGGAGGAGCTGAGCTCCTCGCGTTGCCTTCCCCTCTGCCCAGGCTCATAGTTGTCTCTGTGGTTTGCAGCCGAGTCAAGGCATTTTGTGGAGCACAGTCTTTTTCTGCTGGTGCTTTGGCAGACTAAATAGACATCCTGAAGGTACAGGGCCAATCCTGAGAAATCCCAGCTGAATCCCGGGATGCAGCAGGGCTTGTGTGACATGGCCTCAGCTTCAGGAGAGACTTGGAGCTGATGAACTGATGTGTTGCTCCTTGGTGCACAAGCTCTAAAGCTAACAGGCCACTTTTTGTGCCAAAAAAAAAAGGGAGGCTCAGCAGGAGGCATCTTCTTGCTTTTGGAAGATGTCCTGTGCTTCTCCCTGTGTGTGGGGAGAGGAGAGAAGCGTGTGTAGGACAGGAACTGCTTCTCAGCTCTGGATGTGACCGTTTTAGACTGAGCTGGAGCTGGCATTTTGGTTTTGACCTGTGCCTAATAAATCTCCTTGAAGATACTTAATAATGCTCTCAACTCCTTACCTACCAAAAGATGTCAAAACCTTGCAAGGAAGTTTGGCTTGAGGAAGGTGGTCCCTAAGGACACCAGGGACCTCCAATTTCTAGGCTGGATCCCAGGATCACCATCTTAATTGAGCCTTTTCACCCGCTGTCTGCCTCATGGGCTTGTGGTGAGCAGGGATTAGTCATGAGATCTGCAGCATGAGCTGTGGAAAGCATTACTGGGTCATTGCTGGAGGACCATGTGCTGTTGGAAAGGATGGGGGCCTCTCGGTCCATGGACCTCTTTGTGTTTTTTGCTTGATCTTCTCTGGTCTATCCTTCTTCCTCCAGCCAGAGGCAGGGCTGGACTCAGAGGAGGTAGCAGGAGGTCCACGCGAGAGGTAGCACAGCCTGAAACCCAGGGTGTAGGGGTGCCTCATGACGTGGCTGAGGAGGGAGTAGCAGGGCTGCCGTGGGGCTGGGAGCATCTGGGCACTCAGCAGAGGAGTGGGTGGGAGAGAGGGATGTTGCCAGGGCTCTGGACAGCGCTGGTCTCCCTGCCAGCCTCACTAGGAACAGAGGTTCTGGAAGCCACCACCCTGCTTAGCCCAGTCCTTGAGGAGCCTCAGTTTTTCCCTCCATACTCAGCCCTCAGGCGTACCTGTCCTGTAGCTGCTGGAGCCATCTCTCCTCCAGCCCTGCTCTGCTGTGGCCAGGTCTCAGTCTGCCCCTTCATGGGGGCCAAGTTGGGGGAGCTCCCCCTCAACGGCTCCTCCTTCATGGAGAAAGGTGCAAGAGGAAGATCAAGTCTGCAAGAGGTGAAAGGGGAAGCGTGGTTTGCATGGGAAGAAGAACAAGTTGCTCTTCCTCCCATACAAACTGTACTCTTCCTCCTCATCAAGCCTTCCCCCCAAAGCCAGGTCAGCAAGGGAAGAGCAAGCGCTGTGAAGTCCTTTCTCCAGCAAGGGACCCGTGTTGGAGCCCAGCCAAGGGTGGGGAGCCGTGTTGTGCTCCATCTAAGCCCATATCACCCCTAGAAGGGCTTGCCCACTCAAACGTGCTGAACATGTGTGTGTCTGTGTGACTGAGATAAAGCATGACATGTTCTGAGGCCCAGAGGAGAAGACTGTTGGTCAGCAAAGTGGCCAGGGAAAGGAGGAGGTCCAGCCCTTGGGATGTAAATTCCATGGGAGCCAGAGGAGAAGCTCCACCACTTCTAAGAGAGTCAGGGCTCATCCCCCTCTGCTATCTGCCAGGCCCTGGAGGCAAGAGAGTGCTGCATGCACGGGCATGCAGCCACAGGCCTGTGAGTAGCAATACTCCAGCCAGCTCCAGCTACAAGGGAGCTCCTGTGTTGGGCCTGGAGATACCAGTGCAGATCCAGGTAGTACGTTCAGTCCAGCCTCTGGGTCTTGACTCCATACATGGTGTCTTCATCCCTGTGCTGAAGCAGGATGGCCATGTCTGGGTACAGACAGCTCCTCCACCTCCCACGTCGCTCCTGGTCATACACTCTCAGGTAGTCATCACTGGTTGTAACCCTGTTCCTTACTTTCCTTCTCCACAGCTCACCATCATCTTCAAGAGCTTCCAGGAGTGTGTGGACCAGAAAGTGTACCAGGCAGAGATGGACGAGCTCCCCGCTGCCTTTGTTGATGGCTCCAAGAACGGTGGGGACAAACATGGAGCCAACAGCCTGAAGATCACCGAGAAGGTGTCAGGCCAACACATTGAGATACAAGCAAAGTACATTGGCACCACCATCGTGGTGAGGCAGGTGGGCCGGTACCTCACCTTCGCCGTGCGCATGCCAGAGGAGGTGGTCAATGCTGTGGAGGACCGGGACAGTCAGGGCCTCTACCTGTGCCTCCGTGGTTGTCCGCTCAACCAACAGATTGACTTCCAGACCATCCGCTCGGCTCAGGCCACAGAGGGCCGCGCTCGTAGGAAGGG
>JAAGAY010009160.1:5783-41636 GCA_011801015.1 Ardeotis arabs
GAAGAGGGAGGGGTGGGGAGGAGGTTTTTTTTTTATCTTGTTCTCTGTCTCATTATCCTGCTAGTTTTAGTAGCAATAGTAATTTAGTAATAAATGAATAGTTTTCCCAAGTCGAGTCTGTTTTTGCCCGTGACGGTAACTTTAAGGATTTCTCCCTGTCCTTATCTCAAACCTCGAGCCGTTTTTCTTCTATTATCTCCCCCTGATCTCTCGGAGGGTGGGGGGAGTGAGAGAGAGACTGCGTAGTCTGGTCCCGATCCGGGCTGAACTACGACACACTAGTAACAAGGAGAGGCTGTACTGTATGTTAAGCAATAATTGTAGGATTTAAAAATAATCCTAATAATCCTAAATAAAAAATAATAATTATAATCCTAATAATAATAATAATCCTAATAATCCTAAAAAAAAATCCTAATCTTTCTTCCTCTTCTTGGAGGAAGAAAGAAAGATACAGTTAAGTTTAAGTGTTGAAAGACATGAAAACAATCTCGATGCATGCAGAGAAGTGATTAGAGAACAAACATCAAATGTTACAATTTTCAAAAAGGAGTTAAATACATTTTTTTTTTTCTCTTAAGTGCTTCTGAAATTAATTTCTTCCTACTGTGGCTGGCATTGGTGATGTGGGAACACAATGTCTGCTACGCAAACAGGGATAGGCTAAGTTGCATCTTCTGAATATTTCTCTTTAAAATTTACAATTGAAAGAGTGAGAAACAACACAGACAATAATAGACACTAAGTAGGAAAGGAAAAATTTTTTTTAGAAGTTGAGAAAACAATATTTTTGGGCATATAAAGTATCTGAGTCTTTACTGTATAATGGAGTTCATAGGGGAGGAGGGCAGAAGCAAACCTGTCCCCCCATATTCTTAGTGAGGTTCTATAGGGTGACTTTTCATAATTGGATGTCACTGACACATATATGTTGTCTTGCAGGAAGGAAATCTATGACTTTGAAAACTCAGACTCTGCAAGTCATGAAAAGGTAAAGTTGAGACAAAAACTGTTGGAAGATGAGCTGAGGTCCCAGCTCTGCAGCTAACAGAGTAGTAACTTGAGGCAGGAGATATTTCTTCCTGTGGAAATGCAGTAAAGATGGACACACTGTTATAGCAAAAGAGACAACTGAGAATCTGAGATTCCTGTATTTCTGTATGGTGTTATACATGGAAATACTCTTTTTTTTTTTTGGATGGAGAGAGCGCAATGGATGGAGAGATGGTGTGGGTACCATACGATAAACACAACAGCAATAGGCATTTGAGCTGTTGCTTGAGCCAGGCTGTGGGATGTTTTTGCGATTGAAGGCCAATCTCTGTTTGCATTTTACTAAATATTCAAAGTGGCTTGCTGAGCATCCTTCATTTTGTACTCTTAGGCTAAACCAGAAGAGACCAAAATCTGTTTTGAGCCACACTTGGCATGTTGGGAATTCCTGGTTAAAGCCAGTCATTGCAAAACTTTTGTTGGAAATTCAACTTGACTTATATTTGCTGACTAGAAGAATTGAATAAAAATGAGTCACTCTGCTTTGAAACTTTGACCAGTGTGGGTTTTCCTAGGAAGCTGAAAATGTGTTCCTGCTGGCTTCTGTCACAGTGACTCCACTGTACCTTGGGCTTTCAGCTTCTTCCTTGGTGCAGGTGCTGTCACTGCTGCCTGTTAGTTCAGAGGCCAGGGGTACTTAATGGGACACCCCAAATGTTTGTAATAAACTAGACATCATCTAGTCCTTGCTACTGCCACTGGGTGTCAGCATAAAACCCTGCTTCGTGGTACCCTGCCCAGTGTCCCAGCAGCCCTGGTCCAAAAGCTTTCCAGGTGCTGTGTGCTGCGCTTACAGCACCCTGCTACCAGTGGTGTTAGGGCTTAAAATGACATTTCTTACAATGTTATTGCTTAAAACAAGCATTATTCATAGAGCAAGGTAAAGAGGAAGTAACTCAATTTAAGACAACAAATATTTGTCTATTATGACACGATTTCAATCAACAAATCCCATTCCATTGAAGAAGTTGAATTTCCATGCTGGGCCCATAATCTATTCTTCCTCTAACCCTTTTGCGTCCTGATACATTTTAATTTTGTAGATTATTTTACAGGGTAATTGAACTTCAAGACAAATACCTGCTTCTGTTTTAGGTTGCTGAAGCCAAAGGAAAGATTCTCGGCCAGAAAGTTTCCTCACAAAATCAGAGGTACAGGTTTATACATGCACCATTTATGAACCTTTTGCTCTGTGAAATAAGAGTTAATTGCCTTAAACTGTTTTAAGTTGGGATCAAAAAGGCTGTATGATGTTTCTAATATGATGTTCCTTGCCTAGCTGCCACAGTATCTGTGGATGCTACCAATACTGATATTTAAACACTACCTGATAATTTAAAAGTTACTAGAGAGAATAATGACTACTGCCCACTTTGACAATAATAAGACTGTAATTCTTAAATATCCCTCTTCCCTGATCATATGTCTAAATCTGAATTTTGGAAAAATGCCTAAACATTCCACCTTTCCTTGACCACCTCCAGTTACAGCAAGCTGCCAGGGACTTGCCACCTCTAAACACATAGCCTAACTTTTCTTTTTAAAGGCGCTGAATTTCAGATATCCCCGACTGCTACTTTCAGAAACCAACCCAAGAAGAAAAACTTAGCTAATGACTGCGCATTAACAGTTTGGTGGTCCTGCTGGTCTCTTAAGGAGCCCTGCCATGGCTGTTTGGCTGTGCCCCTCCTTGCACTGCTGTGATGTGCTATTGCAGCATCTGCCAGTCTAACTCAGGTCTTTATGGATTATTTGGCAGGAATTACGAAACAGCAAGCAAGAGCGAGGAATCAAACAAGCTTGAGAGAAGGCCGGTAGGTTGTGCATGCTTTGATTGCTGTGTGCATCCCCCTGTACGAATTGGTTGTACCCATAAATAGGCTGAAGTTTAAGGCTTATCCTGCATGGGGGTGGAGGAATGTGAGCCTGGTAGCCACAAAATGGCCTACTTGTTGCTACTGAAAACAGTGCTCAGGGTGCACCAGGGCTGCCAGACCAGTGAGTGAACGTCTATGGTTTGGTTTTTTTGGTGGTTTTTTTGGTGTTTGTTTTTTTTTTGGGGGGGGAGGGTGGTGGGGTTTTTTTTGTTTGGTTGGTTTTTTTTCCTGTGGTCTTGGCTGCAACTCAGGCACACCGAGGCTTTCCTCCTTGTGAGAGCTCTTTTATCTGGATACAGGCGGGAGGGGGAGATGAGGATGGAGGATGCTGTGTAAACCCCACATTGGCAGAGGGCAAGCATCTGCCTCCTGGTGCTTTTATACTGCTGGTTTGACAGTTAACTGTTGCTGTTTTGGCAGATTTGACAGCTTAAAATGGTTCAGGTGTTGCAGTGTGGGGAGGAATAAATGGAGAAAATTGGTATTAAATGGAGGAGAATGGTTGGGGGGTTTCTGGGTGGACAGAGGGAGCTGACTGAGCAGGACTCACTCTTAATAGTGTCTTTAGTCCGGTTACAGGAAACATCTTTTCTCTGAAAGCAACAATGAAAATACAAGCACTGGTGAGAGTGAAAAAAGCTGGATCCTTGCCTCTCAGAAACAATCATTGCCCAAATCTCTGGACTATACCCGAAAAAGACCAAGGGTGAAAAGTAAATTGAAAGGTAAGCTTGGTCCCCTGTTGACACTTAGCTATGCACGATGTACTGTACTGCAGATAAGGAAAGGGCTGATGATAGTATGAGAAGGAGGATTTAGCTAGGCCTTGAACTGAGGAGGAAGAGGGCAGGCTCAAGATGGAGAGTGAGGGGTGCCCTGTGGAGGAGGTGCATTGTACATTCATGTGCCCAAAGAACTGGGATCTCGTCCCCTTGCCTCTGGTAAATGTACTGGGGTTCAAATGTCCAGGTGGAAGTTTGGCACCTAAATGTCTGTGTAGGTGCAGCCCTCTATGTAATGGAGCTGAAGAACCCATGGGTACTGAGCTGATGGCTGTGTTGGTGCTCTTGAACACAAGAGGAGGAAGATCTCTCTGGAGGTGCCATACCTTCTCCCTACAACTTTCCATTCCTCATCTCTCCAGAAATACAAATGGCATGGTGAATAAACCTTGAAAAACTGCAGTTTGAGGACAATTGGCCTGCCAGTGCATAGAGTGACTTACAAAATCCAATGTGATAATCTCTGATAGCATTCTCTGCTCAGGCCTGACCAACAGCAAACCTCCCCCGTGGCCATGCTCCATGGCTGTGTTGGCTGCTGGGACTTCCAAATTCAAGCTAAATTGCCCTGAAAGAGTTGGAATATCTCTGTCTCACTCATGGAGGATAAGCCTTGCTCAGGTAGCTGTTGGTTTCTGTAGGGATGAAAAAGCAAAAGAAGGTTGAGGGAGAAATTGTGCTTTTTATAGTGTGTTTCTGTGGGAGGAGTTGTTCTCACTCCAGTACCAGCCCATGCACCCCAGCTGGGGCTTAGGGACCATCAGATGAGCTGCTGAGCCTACCCCTCTTTTGTCAATTGCTTTGACTGCAGCAAGTTGTGTACGTTTGTATCATTTAGGAGCTTTGTTAGAAAGGGGTTTTGAAGCTTAATACAAGCATTGCAACGTTTTCTCTTCTAAATGCTTAGAAAACCAAACTCAAAACTGCATTATCTATTTGTGATGCAAACCTTAACTGAGAGTAAGGCATGCAGTTATGCTGTCAGTAACCAGCTAAGCTTTTCTCCTTGCAGTGCTTCCAATGTCTTCCGCAAGTAGCGGCAGTGACGACCAGACAAAGAAGGTAAGGAGGTGTCACGCTAAGGTGCCTCAGACTTAAAAACATTACATATGTAAAACATGTACAAATGAGTGGGAATTAAATAAACTAGTATTATCTTTATCAAACTTTCTGATGGGCAAATTTTCCTTTAAGTGTTGCTGAGACAGTGTTGGTCTACTAGAGGCTGTGGAAGCAAGGAGGTCTTAGGGAGACACATGAAACTTCATGGAAACAACTGTACATGAGCCCTAAGCAAGTTGTTCTCAAACTACAATATTTACCTGCAATAGATAGAAAACTGGGCAGGAATTGGCATGCTTGGTGTGGCACCTGCCTTGGCTGACACAGGTGTCACACCAACAGGAATGAGTTCTGCTCTGGGGGCGTGCCAAGAGTTAAAGCTGCCTGTCCAAATACCTGCAGAAACCCCAGTTGGGTCCTACCAGGTTGTGTCCCTGTGCTGTCCTTTGCTCTGTCCTGCCAGCTGGCACTTTGAGAAAGCTCATGTTCTCCTCTGCATTTTGCTCATGGTTTTTTAGGGCTTTTATTCCAAGTCCTGTGCTCATGCTGAGTCCTGGTTTGTGCACTGCCCTTCTCCGCTTTCAGCTATGGCTCTGGGAAAACTAACCATGGATTATACTGATGGGGGTGTACATCAAGCAAATAAAATACAGTTTAGCAATGCCAGACTTTTCCAGCACTCAGCCGTTAAGTGCTGTGTATTAAATATTTTTGAAAGGTCCCTATATAAATACAGAAAGTTTGAGGAAAAAACTCTTTAAAACTGGTAGTTGTATTAAGGTTTCCATGGGAAAATGTAAGATTTTTTTATTTTCTCTTGACTAAAATACTTTGAACAACTTCATCCTCTATGCAACTCTAATGGCTAAAGGGAGAGAACTTAAGGGTGCATTGAACTTTAGGACACAGAGCTCTCCTTCAGGGCTGGAGAGCACAATCAGTACATTAGGCATATTTCAAGTGTATCTATGCTCTTTATGTGTTTAAAAAAAAACAAATCAACCTCTCCTCCCAAAAAACCAACCCAAAGCCCTACTTCTGTAGTAATGTTAAATAAAATACTTAGACTTGGTTTTGCTTTAGCAGGAAGCATCAAGGCGAAGAGCCCAAAAGGAGACGCTGAGGAAAAAAAGCACATCCAGCTCCAAGGGAGCTGATTTACCTACAGTGGATCTTGCTGGTATTTCTTCTTTAATCTTTTTCAGTGCATTAGAAAAGTTGTTTTGATGTGTGTGGGTGTGTGCTTTTGGGGTCTGGTGGTTTTTTTTTAAAAAAAAAAATTGCCTTGTTCTTTCATGTTTTCTTCTTGAGCATTCTGCCTTGTGATGTTTCTTGTAATGGCTATGAGGGCTGGATATTGTTTGTAGATAGTCTCTTGAGCAGGGAAAGCATTAACTGGGGCTAATGAGAGGTGAAGGAATGAACTTAACTTGCAGCCAGACATAAAACAGCCTTTGGACTATGTTTGAACCACTGTCTCTTCCCTGTGTGAAGAGAGAAAGGAGAGGATGGTCGTTTTCTGTTTGTTTTTATGTATATTGTTAAATTGAGGTTTCTAGTTAATACAGGATTCAACCTCTATTGCCTGTGTCGTTTGGCTGATCTCTCACACAGATGAAACGCTGTCAGAGGAGCTTGAAGGGGATCCGCTGTCACTCGATGTGTCTGCCAAGGGCTATTCCAGTGTTGAGGAGAAGGCCACACAGGTGCAGTATGCAGCACTTGAACTCCTCCTAATCCACTGTCAGGCTACTTAACTAAAAAAATCAGTGCATCGTGTCACTTTATTTCCTCTAACTTGACAAGCTCCGGACAGCTTGTCTGTAGTGCAGGGTGGGTACCTTTTTACTGTATTTTTCTTCTCTCCTTAGAAGTTTCTTGAGGCATCTGGCAAATCACCAAGAGAAGAAAAATCACCAAGAAAAGAAGGAAGTTTTAAGTGGAAGGACTCAGGTTTGTTAGTCTTGATAACATGGAAGAGCTGTTTAAAAAGTAGAAAGGGGTGTTGATGGAGTTGTCTTTTTTTCTTTCAAAAACAAGTAGTTGCTGAGATTTTTGATATTTGAAGGATGCTTTTTGCACAAAAATATTTTCCATTTCTCCATTTTTGTGTATCATGACAGGCTATGGCAAGATGCTTTTATATACATTTCTGAATTCATCGCTAGCTTAAATCCTGTCCTTGATCTCAGGGGAACTATTAGCATAGCTTTTAAGAGCTGGACATCTACAAACTAGTGGCCTAAGAAAAAAAAAAAGTGAAATAAAATAGAAGAAAGATGAAAATTAATTTTTAATGATTTGAAAGTGCGGTGCAACTTATTGAAAAATAAGTATCTCTGAAAGCTGACTTTCTTTATACTTAAGAATATAGATGTAGACCAGCACTATAAGCCTTTAGTAAATGGTGACTGGTACTGATGCTTGTTACTGCTGTAGCTTTTTTAGGTAAGAGGCATTTAAGGACTTTTCTTTAATGAAACAGAGCTTGCACAAACTAATTCAAAACTGCAGTGCAGTCTCTTTGTGATTGGAAACAGCTGAACTTGAAAAAAAAAAAGTCACGCAGCAATGAGCTGTCTTCATTCTGATGTTACTGGTTGTGATGTAGTTCTGACAGACTGTCTTAAAGTTGCCATGACTATGAACAGTCACTGAAGCTTTGGTCTTGGAAAAAAACATTTATTTTCTTGTGTTCCTATTCCTGATGTCTTTTACCTGTCCAGCATTTGCAAAATATACCTTCACTGCACCAATACATCTGCTTAATTTTGGGGGAAGATAAGTGATGAGGACTTAATTTTTACTATTGTTTACAATTGGAGAGGAGTCAGTACCCTGTGAAGGCAGAAGTAGGGTTACGTTCAGAAATTTCAGGTGTGGTTTGTGACTGCATTTGAACATTTGCTCCATGAAACCGAAGTCTACTTCAGTGTGCTCCTCCTGGTCTGACTGTTCCCATTGTCCTGGGGTCTGCCACCTTGCTGCCCTGTGGAGACTCCAGGGAGGTGGTTGGTCAAATACAGACACCTCATTGAGCTCAGAAAAGTGATCAGTGAGACAAAAGGATTACTTGCAAGTTTTTCGCAAGTTTTCCTTAAAATATAGGCTACAGCCCCCCTCACTGTGTTCCTAAGGTTTTTTGTGGGTTAAAAGTAACTGTATGGCAACTCTAGTGAAAAGAGGAAAAGGCTGTTATGGATGTGAATAGTTTTTTCTCTCTCCTATGTATTTATGCATATTTCTTTAAGCAGCAGCTGAAGTTAGCTGCAGAAAAAATGCACATAAACAGACTGTGAGTTTGGGCTGGAAAAGAGAAGGGGAAGAAGCTGAGAAAGAGTTTTATTTCTTGTTAGAATAGTGGGGCAAGAAATGAAGTTGTCTTTTAAGATGGAGATATATACAGCTTCGCAGTTATCTGTATAGCTCTCATCAGTCTGGCTGCCCGCTTTTGTGAGGAAGAGACTTGTTGGTGAAGTCTTGTTCTGTCCTGTTCTGAAACATCTGTTCTCTTTCTAGATATATTAAGTGGCACTGATGTAAAAAAGCCTAAACTTTCCAGTCGGGAAACAAGTCATTTTTCTTCTGACACTTCATTTAAACCAAGGAAACTTTTTGATTCAGTACAGAAGGAAGAAGAAATCCAAACAGGTAAAGTCAGGCTGGCAATTAAGGTGAAGTGTTTAAATGCTTTCAGTGTTTGTTTTTTGATGACAGAAATCATAGTCACATGGAAGCTTGAAGACAGGTATTTGTAGGGAGGATATCGTCTCCAAAAGTCAAAATGTAGTGGAAGGCATGTATTGCAGCACTGCCATTGGATACCACGTATGTAGAGGTGTGAATAAGGAAATTTGGGTTCCCTAATCCCAGTTCAACATGGGAAGCTGCTCAATGACGCTAGCACTTTCTAGTCTTTCTGAATAGTGATTGTCCAGAGCTATTAAAAAAAAAAACCCACCACCACAACCAAACAAAAATTAAAAACCCCACCAAAACAAAACACCACAAAACCCAACAAACTAAAAAAAAGCATGCAGATAATGGTCAAAGTAACTGCAAACTACTGCTAACCTTGAACTGAAGGGGGTTAGGCTTTTCTTGTAATGAATATGTAGAAGACAGGAAAACAGTGGCCTGAGTTTTTTCTTTTTCTTTTCTTTTTTTTTTTCTCCTTCCCCTCCTCTTTTTCTTCCACCTTGTGCTGTGATTTTGCCTAATTATGTGTAAATATGTTGTTCTCTGTGTTTGGTTAGTATCATGCCTCCTCTTCCATGCTGCTTTTGATCAAGTCTTTCTCAATGCATTGTGGAGTAGTTTCCCTCCTGCTTGTGAGTTCAAGAAGAGCAAGACTCAAATTCCAGCTCTGTAACAAATGTTGTTCACATGAACAACTAAACCTTCAGTATCAGGAGGATTTATATTCCAGTAAGCCATCCAGCATGGTACTAACTGAGCATACGCTTTCTCCTAGGTCAGGAAATAGATGAAAGTGCGGGTGATGCATTTGCTTCCGAGATGTCGCGTGAAGACTTCAATGACTCAGGGGTGATAGCTGCATTTGAAAGCTTTAACAGCCGACTACATAAGTTGTTCTGGGTAATGTGCACTCTCTTAACATGTGTGTTGTGTGTGGCGTTTTCTCATAGTAGACGAAATTACCTTTTTATCACCAGGAGAATTGGTGCAAATATCCCATCTATATTTTGTGTCCAAGAGCAGAGTTTTGGCTGCAGTGTCTGTTAGCCTGGAGCTATTAGAAGTGTTCTGCACAACCTTTATACTCTAAGAAGTGTTACAGGAAAGGTGTAAAGGAAGTTTTAATTAGGTTTTTCCTTTTTTTTCCCCTCTTATTTATGTGTTGGAATGTCAGATTTGGTTCGATGTTTCAAATACTTTTCTCGGAGGGAAGAGATCAAAGCTTTTTGAAGGGTAACCTAGCATAGTGACAATGTACCTACACTGGAGCTTTGGGTCATGTCCTCATGGGTACACATCAAACATACAGAAACCCCCTTTTGGAGCACAGAGCAATTTCACTGCCATCTAAGACTATGCAACTTTATTAATATGTAAAATAAAAAGCAATACAGGCTGCACCTATTGACAAGAACATGTGTAGATCCATAAGGACATGCTTGTATCATTGAGATGAATGGTATGTGGAGGTGTTGGCAGTATATAAGCTGTGTATTCTTGGTTCACTTGACCGTATAGATGCACTTGAGATGCAGTGCAAGCAACCAGCTGCTACTGTTGATTTAGCTATAACAAGTAATGTGGGCATTAAACCAAGTTTAATATGAGAGGACAGTATCTGACCCATCACAAAATCTTTTTGTGTTTAAAAGCTTTGAACAAACCAGATGTGGCAGAGCAGACTTACACTGGATCAGCATTTTGTATTGTGCAACTATGAGTTTTTTTTAGGCTGGTGCCAGTTGCTCATACTAAACTTATGGCGCCAATCCTTGAATCAAGTGGAGGTTGGTTGCACTTATAAAACAGTTATCGCTAAAAGGCACACTGTTTGCTTTAATGCTGATCTGAAGCAGTGCTAACAAAGACTTGGTTTTGTGCATTTAAGTGTGTTGGAATATGGGTGAAGCTCAATTCTTTCCTGGCTGGATAGAATGACTGGACCTGAAGTCAAGGTTACATAGAGGTTTGTTGGTGTAACTAGCGTGGCTGAACAAAATCAGTTTATATTTGCAGTACCCTGCCTACATGTCATCTCACTTCAGTTTAAATTTGACTTAAGATGGTTTCTGCTAAGCTGAATGGCAGCCCGTGGAGGGATTTGCATTCCAGGGAAAGGTTTTGCAAACTAGGCTTCTAGGTTTTGGCTTGGGCCATTGCCCATCCCTAATGGTGCATCCTGTGGTTAGTCCCGATCCAAAAGGATGGAGATGAGCGCACAGAACGCCCTGAGGACTTCAGAGAAGAATGTGTCTGCCCTGCTAAACCAGATACGGGAGCGCAGGTAAGTTGTCTGCTGCTGACAGAAAACAGCTTCAGCTCTTTGTAATTTTTTGATATCAAAAGGAATGCCTCTTTGTAAGTAACCTGACAGTAAGCTACTGCACTTCTTATGGTTTGTAAGGCAGAATAGCTTGTGTGTGTCTCTTACACTTCTGAAACTCTTCTTACAGAAAAGCAACTCCTGTGATTTATCCTGCCTTTCCTGTAAGGGCAGAGTGGATGTATTAATTAAGCAAGCTTGAGTTAGGAGCAACTGATGAAGCAGTCCTTAGACTGTCTTCAGACTGTCATCAGTGTTCATGAATCTGTTTAAAAACCCTCTTGTTACTAGTAGCTTCTGTTTCTATATGTTTTAAGAAGCCAGACTTTGATTTACTTAATGAAGTGGGGGAGAAGAACAGTAATGGTCTACAGACCTGTTTCTGTAGATTGTTTGCATGTGCATGAAATAGGTGCCAGCTAGTGGACTTCACAGGCACTCACCAGATGAGGCTTTAAGAAGGTCCTTTTGCTTTACAGGCTGTGAAATTTCTCAGATATGAGCTAGACTAAAAAAATAAAATGTAATAGTTATGGATTTGTTATAAGTAAAATACAAGCACAGCCTAAGATATGAGCAAGTCTATTAGACCTCTGTATCTACTACACATTCAGTTTGCAGGATTTAGATCAAATGCAGTATGAAATAATAGCCTTAAAGTGCAAAATCCATGGTATCAATAGGATATCTATGAGCAGAATTTGCTTGTCATTAAGGTACATGGAGAAGTTTGTGTTCCAAAAACAAAACCAGGGAATATTTTGGGGTGGAAGATAAGAGTTGATGGCGGTGAGCTGCTGCCATGCTTTGTTATTAACTAAGTAACCTGGAGCCAACCAGAGCTGCAGGATAGTGAGGACAGAGCCATACCAAATCTGTCCTACCCCCAGGAGTGTAGTTTCTAAAGTCCCCATCAGAATGATGGCTTGGTATCCCACTGCCAAGGGAAAGGTGGCAAACCCAAGCAAATAAGGATGTTGCTGGTTAAGGTTTAGAAGTCGCTGCCATCCTGTGACAACACTGTATGTGTGTATCAAACCCATAGTAGGAAATCCCATCAGAGGTTATTTGTGCCAAGATGTTGTCTTCCACTTGGGAAATCTCTGCTGAAATCCCTGGGGACTGGGAGAGTATGCAGGGTAAGTATTGCACTGGGAGCTCTGTTGTACGCTCTGTCCCAGGCCTCCATTACTGGCTGCTATTTGAGACAGGCTATTTAGCTAAACTCATCTTTAGTTCGACGTGGTACAGCTATTCGCATGCCCTATGAGATACCTGAGAACAAAACTGCTCTGTGTAGTTCAGCGAGGGCATTTGCTTCTTCTAAAGGCAGGCTGGGTGCTGAAGGGGTTGTCATCTGCCTTGTGCTACTGCACCTTAAAGTGTCAGACTTGTTTCTTCTCCATCACTAGGCTGAATAAGCTGGACACCTTCCGGAGAATTGTTATTGACGAGCTGTCCAGTCTTGAGAAGGAAACTCAAATGTTGTCAAACATGGAGAAGGACATAGTGGTGTGTATGACTACTTGTGTGCCAGCCTGTGGACGTATCCCTTCCCAAGTAATAAGAGTTTTCTTTGGGGCTCTTTTTAGGACTTCTGCAATGTGCAGTTGGTCAAACTGAATTCTTTCTGCAACCAGCAAAAGCAAAGGTACGTCTCTACCACCTGTCCTGCATGCTCACAAGTCCTCTGATGGTCAGAGTGCACTAGTTAGGTTGGTGGTACCTGTGCTGGTATATTTGAAAGTAGTCTGAAGCCAGTATGGCATCTCCACTTGGTGCTTGTTGATGGTGCCTTTGCAGCCTTGTGAGAGCTTTGAATTGGGTGCAATGAGGGACTCTGTATGGGAAGTTCTGCAGGACAAGCACATACCTCAAGACACCTTGTACCAGGATTTGGAACAGGGTGCAGCTGCTGGTCACCTCCATATCTAGGGGTCAGAGGAGGTGGCAGGAGGCAATCATTTCCTATGTAAAAAGATACTGTTGGTGTAAATGCTGGTCAAAAAGCTGCAATAGGGGGAATCCTCAGATTAATTTTTATTGGTCAACATTTCTGTTCAAGTTTCTTCAGTAAGTACTAATGCTTCACAGACAAACTAGCTAAGCTTAGTCTTTTTCCAGAATTCTGTCTGATGACTCGGCCCTGGGTGAATCAGCGATGAGTTTTGCTGATGCTCTCCAGAATACAACGGTAGGTGCAACATGCAGGCAGTTCCGTACAGGTGGTGGACTCTGAGCTGTGGCCTGACTGACAAGTGCTGGAAGTGAGAAAATGAAACTGAAGTTGTGGGAGGGGAAACCTTTGGTTAGCTTAGCTGTGGTGCTGGTTCGTTGAGGGACCCCTGGTCCTGATGCACGGAAAGCATGAAGAAAGCAGTGTTTGGCCTGCTAGGGACTAGGGAAAGTTGTTAAAAAGCACTTGCCTAAGGGAGAAGGTAAGGACAAGGACCATAAAGTAGTGATGCTTATCCTGGGTTCATGTCTCAGGGATTCCTTCATCCTGGGGCTGTTTTCTGTGTAGTTAGGGACCCTTAATGCAGTTCTCTTCTGGCACTTTGTCCCACTTGTCCTTGGAGTTGTGAATCCATGACATCCTGTGGCTAGGGGCTCTGCAGCCTAACACCAACCTTGCATGCTTTCTCTCATCTGCTTTTGAGTCTGGCAACATCTAGTCTTCATGCCTCCAAGTTTGATTTCTAAAAAATAAATTTACTCACGTACCTTGTATCTCAGTTAAATATTCTGTTTAAGTTCTTAACCTCTTCAGAGTCTAATCACTAACTTATGCCTTCATTTTAACTTGTAGATTAAGCTGGATGCTCTGTTAACTTTGATAAAATGCTTAGTTTCAGTTTTGTCCATCCCATCACATGTGCATGTATTTTTGCTACTGCCGCTGGTTTTTATGTGCAGACCTGATGACTTCGGGGGTTTAGCATTCCTGCAATAAGACTGATGGATTACTATGATGTATGCAATGCCATGTGTCTGCACTGCACAGAGCTGAAAAAAGCTCCCTGTGTTGAAGGAACAACCATGTCTGTGGTCGCTACAGTAGACTGGGCATGAGATTTTAGAAAAGATGCTGAAAACCGAGGACTCATTTCTTTAGCTGTTAAAGTTGGAATCCTGAGCCTTTCCATAGGGAAAGTTTTCATTACAAACACTGAGTTGCTTAGGGACATAGGCTTTTCCCTTGCTGCTCCTCATGAAGGGCAGGATGATGTCCCCCTTTAAAGAGGGACAGGGCTGAGGAAGGAGCTGCTCATCCTGCAGCACCTTGTTCCAGGGTGGGTGCTTACGAATTAAAAACTGAATCTAAATGTGCTTCTAGGATCTCTACAGTTTCTTTTCTTATGCAATGTAAACATTTGCATAAACTTTGGAAATATTTTTCATTATCTTTTTTTTCCTCTTCCCTACAGTATGAACGCCCAATGAGTAGCACAGAAGAAAACAGCGTGTTCATTGTTCCTTCTGACTAGCAAACCTCTGAATTCAGTAGAGCTCTTAACACTTGAGCACCTTATGCAGCATAGGGAACATGGTCCTGTAAAGGTTGTTCATCTATTTTAAATAGAAAAAAAGAGAAGGAAAAAAACATTGATATTGAGCCTTTTTTGCTTAAAAAGAATATACACTGCTGAGTGGTCCAGTTTTGACCCTTGCGTTGATAACATCAAGTTCTTCTGCAAAATTGCAAGATGGGTCCATTTAAATATATAAAAAAAAGAAAAAATGAACTAAATACTGTGATTCAGCCATGAAACTGATACATATCCTGTCTGTCTTTGAGTATTCTGCTAATACCTTCAATAATGTAAAAGCACTTCATTATAGATTCCAAGTAAAATATTGTTTGCATAGGATAACAATCTCCTTGTTTCTTTTGTGTTGATGCACTGTGCGTGCCTGTGGAAAGGTACTCTAGAGTCCTGTGTACCCTGGATGGGCTGTGTTAGGGGTAGTCTTTTTTGTGTGCATGTGGCTCCGTGGGAACTGCTAGCTTGAAACCAGAGCCACTCTATTCTGGATTGCAGAGATAAAAGCACAGAGGGATATATTGGATATTGGCCAGATGCCTGATGGCAAACTAGAGACTGTGGAGGGCAAGAAACTTGAAGTATTGCAGAGAAAATGGCAACTGAAGCTGGAGAAATTATTTTTAAAACCAGTGGTTATTGGCTTGTAGGAGAGTTCAAAGTACAGTGAACAATGTTGGAATTAGATAAACTGGCATCAAAGGTCTCTTGAAAGCCAGTAGCAAATAAACCATGCTACTTATCTTATGCTTTGACAGGGCTCCCTAAATCACAGTTACTCTTCACAAACAGCCTGTAATTCTTCACACATGCTAGTGCATCTTAATGAATTTGTGGGAACATGGCATGTTTCCAAGCTCTGTCTTTCTGTCTACTTATCTTATAAAACTGACCTCAGCTTGCTGTGTGGGTTGGAGTGGCAGGAATCATTCCCTGCACACAATGTACCTTCATGATAAAAGCCCACTTCTGCCAGGGTTTGTTTCACTACTGAATGTCTTTTGGGGGGCTGAAACTCTTCCTTCTTGAAAAGATCATGCAGAGTGGTGCAACAATGAGAAGCTGCTGTTGCCATCACATAATCACTTTCTGGAGATTACGTGTATTGCTTTAGCTAAGTAGTCCAGAGTGGAATTGGCATGAGTCAGGACCCCAACTTCATCTATGTCAAGGCTGGTTTAAAAGAAGAGACGTCTTCATCCCTGCCCTTCCCAGAGCTCCAGATCTACTCATCTACTCTCTCCTATTCACAATGTGAAGGGCTGAACCTGCCATTTTGCTTCCACTACCTTGCACTTATTTCTTTGAGGGCTAGCCCTGATGACCTGACTACACTGCATCCTCATGCTGCTCTTCAGTGCCTTTCCAGCTGCTATTTGAATCCAGTCCCTCAAAGCACTCAGCCAAAGCGGCTGTGTGTTTTGGGAGATAAAGCTGTAACCTCCATGAACAGCTCTACTTGTGCCTGGTAAAGCTGTTTACTTTTGCAGCCCAGTAACAGAGTTTTCAGCATGCTTTGTGTCCCACTGATGCTATGCTGTGGCTGCACTAGCAGTGTTTTTAACCAAAACAGACTTTAAGATATAAGCCTGAGTGATCTGAGCATCCCTTCCTAGTGCCTGGCTGTATCGGGTCCAAAACAAAACCATTTGGGGCTTTTACTGTCTGAGTAGTAATGCCAAGGTCCTGGGCCTGGGAGTGTGGTAAGGGCTTGAACTGCCCTGCTGCTTGTTATCCAGTAACCCAGAGTTCGCACTAAGGAATGTAAAGGGAAGTGCTGTGCGATGTTGCTCCCAGCCCTAAGCACCAAGGTGTGCTGGTTTTATTTAGTGGTGGGGGGCTATGGTGGCAGCTTCTGCAAGAAGCTGATAGAAGTTTCCCCTTTGTTCAGTGGACTTGGCCAGGCCTAGGGTGGACCAGCTGCTGGCCAAGGCTGAGCCAATTGGTAGCAGAATGTTCCTTGATAATGCCTCTGCGATAACAGATTTAAGAAGGGGAAAAACAGGAGAGAAAAAAAGAAAAAAGAGAAGAGATGATGTGAAGAAGCTGAGCAGGGGCAGAGAGGGGGAGGTGTGAGCCTTGGCCTTGCAGGCCTCACCCTCTGGCCTCCTGCTGGGCAGCCATTTGGGCCTGACTTGGCCCGGCCTGGCTGCAAGAGGTGGAGAAGAGAAGAGATGTGAAGAGAACCTGAGAGGCATCTGCCTGCCTGTTGCAAAGAACTTCTTGTGAGAGGAACGGCTGCAGATGCGAAGGTCAGTGAAGGAGGAGGGGGCGGAGTAATGTGACTCCTGGCCAAGCCTGTGGTGATGACCATGGTGGAACAGGTTGTCCCCCTGCAGCCCATGGAGGAGCAGAGATCCACCTTCAGCCCATGAAGGACGCCATGTCAGGGCAGGCAGATGCCTGAAGGAGGCTGTGGCCCATGGAGGGTCTGCTGGGGCAGCCGTTCTGGAGGGACTGCGCCCTGTGGAAGAGATGACTCATGCCGGAGCAGTTTCACGAAGGACTGTGGCCCATGGGAGGGACCCCACAATGGAGCAGGGGAGGAATGCGAGGAGTTCTTCCCCTGACAACAAAGCAGTGGCGTGAAACAACGTGTGAAGAACTGACTGCAACCCCCGTTTCCTCTTCCCCCCTGTGCTGCTCAGGGCGGGGGGGAAGGTGGCAGAAATAATGTTAAGCCCTGTCTCATCCTGCTTTGATTTTAGTAATAAATGAATAGTTTTCCCCAAGTTGAGTCTGTTTTGCCCATAGGGGTAACTTTAAGGAGTTTCTCCCTCTCCTTATCTCAGACCTTGAGCCTTTTTTTTCTTAAATTATCTCTCCCTATTCTCTTGGAGGGTGGGGGGAGTGAGAAAGAGACTGCGTAGTCTGGCCCCAACTGAGGCTAAACTACGACACAAGGTGAGCCGTCTAGTAGTTGCCAGGTAAATGCCGACATCCCGTGGTTTTATTCTCCATAACCTGGCCAAACATGGTTGATGCAACCAGACCTAACAAGGTGCTTGGTGTGAAGCAGACCTAAGAACTGAGAGATTTCCACACCGTGGCTGCTCTTGTATACTGAATTCTGCAAAGCCATGGAAACAGCATTGATAACCTGTATCCTTGGGACATGTGTCATCTCCTTTGGGGCAGATGTTGCCTTGGCTGCTTTAGGCTTGCTTACCTGTATCTCCAAGGAGCTTACTGCTCAACAGGAAGGTTTGAAATAAGAAGAGGGTGAGATGTGATGACTGTCTCTGGTTTAAGGGTTTTTAAATTACTTTTAATTTTTTTTTTCAAACTACAACAATAATGGTTGATCTTTCACTTCTGAGATGTTTGGTGCCTTCATTGCTCTCTAAGTTAGAGCTGCTAAGCATGTAACCTTTGTGAGCACTATGGAGTAGATGTTTAGCAAGCCTTATTTTACTGCATTTCCCCACCCTTCATGTGTCTTCGCAGAATGGTCTCTTGGCGTCTCCTGTGACTGTAAAAACTTAGGAATGTTTTTAATCCAATTATCCTTTATTGATAGCTTACAGAAACAAGAATGGTGCGTGCTCTATCTCTTGCTATTGTATCCCTGTGTAACCAGTTGCTACACAAGCCTGGAAGACAAGTACTGAACGCTTCAGAGGGTGTGGATAAAGGAGAAATCAAGATCTTTTTACTTATTCAAAATTATCAAAATATTGTATGCACCTACACTTGCTTTTAACTGTTTTATTGGAAAAGTCTGAACCCTAAAAGGCTCCTTTTAGTGCTAGGTATGGGAGAGCGGAAAGGGATGCCATACAGCTTAGGTGTGTTACCCCCATACTTCTTTTTTTTTTTTCTTTCTTTTTTTTTTTTTTTTTTTATCCGTTCATATGAAATGCTTTACTTATCAAGAAGCTCAAAGAGATCTAGCATGGTAACCTGTGAACTGGCCAAGCAGGGAGGACATGCTGGAAGTTTTGATCTTTCCACCTGTAGCCAGTAGCACTTGCGTTCGAAGACAGCATTTGGGGCAGGAATGACTTTTTCTGATGTTGGACAGCCCAACTTCCTGCACTGCTGGGTCAGTTCAGCATGTTTGAGCTGAAAACCCCTGAAGGCCTTAAGTTCATTTGGCTTCTGCAGATGATATCTTGGCAACACAGACCTGTAACTGGGTTACCCTAACATTTCCTCTTGGAAGGTAGGTAGTTGACCTTGGCAGAGTTCCTTTAACTGCTCCCTTACGCTCTTTTAAGTGTTATTTATCCAACTGTTTGTTTATTTTTTTTCCTTTCAGTGTAAATAGATAAAGCTTGGCTTTTGACCTGTTCTTCTGAGCCAAGAAGATGATGATGATGTGGGTGCTGAAGTGCAAAAACCATGCATCAGTACTCAAAGAGAAATGGGAAATACAAAGTGGAGGTTAAGGACAACTGCTTCATGCATTTTAAGCTCTGAACCAGTTTAATATTAAACCCTGTTATAACCTCGGCTATCTTCATGCCAGATCTCTTTCAGGGGATGATGCTGTACCGAGTGCTTGTTTACCTGCACGTTCTGTATCAATCAACGGCCCATCCAAGGTCCAGAGGGCTAATGTTACCTAGTGGCAAGGCTACATGAAGGGTGCACGATGCCAGCGAAAGGGCTGTCCTCTGTGGCTGAAAATGGGCAGAGTGACCAGAGGAACTGTGTGTTTGTGTTAGTTTGCCCTGGCCTGGGGTCAGCTCACCCTGCTCTCAGTGAGGTGCACTGATGCGGGCTGGAGTGTGCTGGGACCGGTCCCACATCTGCCAGTGGTAGGACTGTGTCTGAAAGAATGGTGCACTGGAAAATAGACGTGTTTCCAGGAACAGCTGAGAGATGTCATATATTGGAAGCAAGCACAGCAACAAAGCCTTTCCTGGTCATATATTACAGGGTAGTTTTTGTTTATCGAATGCAAGACTTGAGAAAGCGTTACTTGTAGCCAGACAGTGAGAGAAGCCCTGTAAAGCTGAGCCTTGGCACACATCAGCAGCCTCATTTCTCTCCTTTGATTCCAATGTCCCTGGAAGGGCCTTAGTAAAGCTCATTCCTTCCTCTTCGCTCCTTGGGAAGCTACTAATATCCAAAACCAGTGAATCAAATTCAATAGCTTTCTCTCTTCTGTTTTACTTCTCTGTCCTCCCACACAACCCCTCTGGTGAGCCCAAAACAGCAGGGTCAAGTGTTTGCACATCTCTCCACTGTTTGTTTTTTCACTATGAAAGAAATAATGGTTTTGAGATTGTTTTCAGTTGGTACCTGATGGTAGAAAACTGCGAGGCAACGGAGGAATCAATCTGAGAATTACAAGATGACCTGCCAGGTAAATACGAGCTTTGAACAAGCAAGTTATTGCAACCTTTGCTTTGTTCAAAAACCAAGTTTTTACAGGTGGCAGGGCTGTGTACAGACAACTAGGAGTTCTTAGCTACAGTATTGTGTGATAGGAAAAAAGTGCTAGTTGGCTTAGTAATTAGCCAATTGGTTCGGTCCAGTTTAAAATTAAGTCAGAAGAGATGCCACATGTATGGCATTTTAATGGGCATCATATCTAAGTCTAGAAACTGCAGATTGGTCAGAGGTGTGACTGTTAGTTGTTAGTCACCTGAAGGATTAATCTTACCTTGGAGCTAACTACAGTGGCAGAGATGTTTTGTGATGAGTGTTTTATTTCGCAGTAAATGAACTGGAAGTATTTTTCAGTCTTGTCCTGGTGCATATTTGGCTGCTTCAGCCTCCATTTGCAAAGATAGGAAGTGCTCCTGGACTCATTTCATGATGAATATTTGTGTGTGAAGGAAGCTTAAAGCACAGATGGGACTTGATGTCTTGTAGGTCAATATAGCTGTTCCCTTCTATTTACTTTGATTTTCCTCCAGAAATTCAGACAAAAAGTGGGCTTAGCTAAATTAAAGGAAAATCTTTTGCAAATGGAGAAGTTGCTTATATACCTTGTGCAAGTATCTAAGCTTCTTTAAAGTATTTGTAGGAAAAAAATATTGATTTGACTGGTTTGTTTTGGACTAGAGTGGATTTTGGTACTTGTTGCCAACACAGTTCACAAACAACAGAAATTTAGGAAAATAATTTTAGCAAACTTACAGAGATCATGAATGACATAAGAAGTGCTGCAGGGCACCTTAGTGTGCAGTATCTGGTCCCTTAACTGATCCGTGATCTCTGCTTGGCCCATGCTGGCACCTAATCAAGAGATTTATTTATCTGAGAGTTTTTAGGCTTGTTGTGGGTATGAGTGTCTTTCCTAGGCTTGGGTGCTCTGTAGGGCAGAGGTGCTGCTGGCAGCATAAAGCTCTTGTTGTGTCTGTTCAGAGGAAAGGCAATGCCTGAAAGCACATTAAAAAGGTGATTGGTATTGCTCTCATGTTTGGAGTATTGCCAGAAGATGAGCTTGATAAAACACAATGTGTTTGGCTTTTTTTATTTTTTTAATTTTTTTTTTCTTCCATACAACAAATGTTCCTTAGTGAGGCACATATTGTTCAATTGTGATTTTACCTGTTGGGCTGGATGAGGTGCTGCGTCCTGTCACATTCCCCTTAAGTGGTCCAAGCATTCTACCAAGTGAAAATATGCCTGACAAACTTCATTTTCTATTGATAGAATGTAGAATTTTCTTCTAAACTATTTAAGAACTGTCAGTCCTTGCAAAGAAGTCAAATACAGAGAGACTACTGCTTGCCATTAATATAGCTTGAAGTGCCCTGTGAACAAGTAGCTGTCAGAATCCCTTCTCAGCCTCTATATTGGTAGGAACAGCTTTCAGACTGGATCCTCTTTGCCACTATCAACTGTTACAGATCTTATCTCTTTCCAAGAATAAGACCAACTTTTTCTATCTGTGGTGCTAGACACTATCTCTGCGTGGTAACATCCCGTACAGTGCTTTACAGCAACACTCAGAACTGCTCCAGGTAAGTTTGAGTTTCTTTTTTATGAGGCTTGACACATAAAGTGATATTTGATAGTGAGCGTGGTAACCATGGAGCATCTCTGCTTTAACATTGACCATTTCAGTATCTTAATACTTCCAGGTTTCCCTTAGTGGCTGGAGCCAGGTGTCAAGGATTCCTTTGCACATGATTTCTGCCTCTGATGGTCTGGAAACCACTGGCAAGCTGAACAGTTCAATCCAGAAACACTTTTTCTGTGGGATTGTGATGGTGAAGGGGAAAGTTGCTGTATGAGGCTTTATTTTTCTTGCTGCCTGAGTGATTAGCACACTGATATGTCACGTGGAGAAACCTGATTTGTATTCTCTTCTTTGGTGAAAAAAAGTAAAATCTGTATCTCCCACCTTCCAGATGATGTGTGTTAATTAAAAGCCTCTCATAGGTGCCAAATCTGGACAGGATTCACTGTAAATTCACATGCTTCTTTCTAGGCTGTGTTGACTGATGATTTATTTACTTTTTTTTTTTTTTCTTTTGGTCAGGTAGAATTCCTAAATGAGATATTTAAACCCTTTATATAGCAGAAACAGTAGCACAAGAAGCTGTGTTGCCAGTAAGGAAGTCTAGACTGACTGATAGGATTCTACATCTTGGCAAATAACAGGTAAACCAGCTCACTTGCCCCAGCTAGGTATGTTTGGGTGGACAGCTGATGTTCTGTAAGTTGTATCTCCATCACGCCTTGACTGTGATGCTCCAGTTATGCTTCACTGTGCCCTCACACTGTTGTGTACAGCAAAATCTAGAGGTGTTTTTGGTATTGTGTGTGGAGCACTACAGAGTGCGTTAAATTAAATGTGAATAAAAACTGAGAATCAAACTCGGTTGAACTAATGAATGGGAATTAATGGTCTCCTGTGCAATATTTGGCGATTTTCCTCTGTTAAAGTCAAAACTTCTCTTTTTACCCATTTATAGCAGATGAATCAAAAGGATCTCACCAGCCTAAATCTGCTCGGGAAGAGAGCCCGAGAACAGGGAGGCGGCAGAACCACACAGGATAATTTTAACAAGTCTGTTTGGAGTGAAGTTTGAAAGGCTGAAAGTATTTTTTTCTCTCCATTGGAAAAAAGCAAACTCAGTATGGGGTATTTGTACGATCTAATTCAGGCATCTGAAATAAAACCCAGAGGAGCAAAGGTGGGAGCCTACGTTGCCTGTAGAGCCACTGCTAAGAAGCAGGACTGCCTGGGAAGGACTGGGATGTTCGGTCTACCAAAGAAAGGTATATCAAGCAGGAATGTAAAAATACTGTCTATGCACACTGTACAGAACTGTTTCCTATCAACGTAATTTATGTATGTGTGTGAACATGATATGCAGAAATACCATGAACCCAGTCAATGAGGAGGGCAGAGCACAGACAACAATTGTGCAGAAAACACAGGGGAGCTTTACATCAATGTGCATGAAGCTGGCGTGTAAAGTTGTTTCTCAGTCTGACATGAATGTCCTAAGAGCTTTCTGAAAAAGTTTCACAACAAAAGTGGTCTCACATAGCCACTTCCCAGCAATTTGGTGCCTTAAATAAAGGGGGAGCGGAGACAGCCTGATAGTAAAATTTGTTTATTTACAGTGTTATGTATTACAGGAAAATCGTTTTAAAAAGTCAACACTTCTCTTTCTTCAAAAATGCATCGTTTTGAAGATGTTAAGACAGATCTGAAGAATTTAAAACATACCTGATTCCAGCCTTCCTGGCCAGACTGAATCTGCAAGGTGAGACCATCTTGGTTCTCGCACCTCCCCTTGCCCCTGCACCGCCCTAGCCCTTTGAGTTTCAAGTAAGGCATTTATTTAATTCTTTTTCTTTCGAATGAAGTTTCAACAAAAGACAATATCTGTGGGGTTGGTTGCTCTAGTAGACTTAACACTCAGCATGCTGACATTGTCCACCTCAACAGTCAAATGCATGCTTTGCCATCAAAAGGTTATGGACTCCACTCAGCCTAAGATCCACGCTGGACTGCATGACTGTTTTGTTGCCTGCCTTAGATAAATGGCTCAGCTAGTTAAAGTATTTCAATATTGCAGCTACTTTGGTTACCCAGTTCATGATGATGCAGCTTAGCAGCCAGGCTGCTCGAGTGTACTGCCTGCCATGCAGCACTGTGGGGATTTCAGTTTTCTGCTGGAGCAGAAAGGTTTTGTCCACTTTGTAATGGAGCAGGAACTAGCTGGAGACAGATGGGATCCAATGGGACTTTCAAGCACAAATTTGAACCAAACTCCAACCGTGAGACACCCTTCTCCATGCCACTTTCTCCTCTTGCTTTTGCTGGACAAAGCCACCTGTTGTTCCCCTATCCTGTACTACATCCTCAGCCCTTTCCTTTCCTATCCACGAGCCCTTGCGGCTGCAGTCTCTCAGGCTGCTCCCAGCTGGACTCGCTGCCCTGCGCCCACATCGCTCCCTGGGACAAACCCTCTTGCCTTTGCCCCTGCAGTCTCCAAGACTCCCTGATGATGGATCCATCTATGAAGGGATAACTGACCCCGGGAGGTGGAGAAGAATTGGAGGAGCAGGATTTGGGACAGCCTTCTCTCCGTGTGGGCCCTCTGTAGCTGCTTGGTCTCTCTGTGCTGGCTGAGCATACGGTTGGTCCCCTTCCTGCTCTGAGACCCCTGTGGGGTGACAGGAGGGAGAGGACACAGTCCCTTTCTAGGACTGCTTCGGTCCACAGGCTTGCTGGGCTGTGGTGATTCTGAAAGGTGAGAGAATTTATACACATGAGATTGGAAGAGACCAGAACTACTTCACTGTGAAAAACAGAAAAAAAGGCTGTGTCCACTTTTAGTAGAGATTTTGAAGTGCAACAGATGAGAAAAGGGCGAGGGGCAGATCCCCAAAGCTAACCTTGGGTACTCTTCACTTCTAATCATTTAAGTGGGAGGTAAATGCAGCTAACCGAAGCAGAGAAGATGGTGACAGGCTCTTATGAGACACAAATCTTTACAGTTGCAGACAGAAAATATCTCCTTGCTTTCGCTACAGAGGATCTTGCCTCAAACCCATCTGTTCCTCTAGTCAGAGACCGGTCTGAGTAAGGGCCACCTAGCACAGAAATTACCATACAAGGTACTTTGCTCACTGCTGAATTAACTTTTAAGATTTTCTGCGTCTTCCAGTCTATTAATATTTGTCATGTCAGTTTGCTTCAAACTAGCAGTGTTTGTATAGAAATAACTTTGTTTATGTTTATGCTCAAAGGATTTATCTTCATTAAGTTGCTGAGCTCCCTTTTCTTTCAAAATCCATTTACTCAGAAGTCTATTAATTTAGCACATCGGAAGTGACTTGCTTTGCTCTGACTAGCGCTCAAAAAAACCCGTATCATCATGTAATATCATGTATTCTAAATGCCATACTGGGCAGCCACAGGTGCTACCAGTCCAGGCCTCTGAAATAGCAAGCTCCCACCAGCCTTCATGGTGTTTGAGTCAGGTTGCACACATGTAAAGCAAGTGAGCACAGTGCGTATCTCTCTGCAAACTCTGGGATGGTGCACTTGGGCTCTGCTCTCTGTTAGGTCCTTTCCCAAGGCTCCCACAGGACCATAGGGACAGCTGCACCTTGCTGGAGCCCACAGGAGGGACTGTGCTTTGGGGAACAGCTGGGAAGAAGCAGAGAGGAGTATAGTGATGGAAAACATGATTCACATACCTTTTCCCCTCCCCCTTGCCTCACATTTCCTTTTCCTGACCTCGGCCACAGTTTAGCTGAATGCGTTGGGTGCACTGCAAAGCCTTACCGCAAGACCTCTTGCACACACAGAAACTGCTCACCACATTAGTCTGAAGAGAGTCCTAACGTTTTGAAGGCATTGATAGATTTATCCATTAAGTGTTTTATAAGGCGTTTTTGTGTCAGCATTAGAGATCAGAAAGTTTTTCTTTTTCATATGGGAAAGATCTTGGCCTTCATATTCTGATGATGATCGTTGACAGGACAATTCTACACATTTTGTTAAAATCTAAATGGCAGTACATTAATAAGTGTCTGGTACAAAGAACTGATAAATGTAATCAAATAGGTTTTAAGCTAGAGTTTGTAATTCAGTCTTTTTTCTTCCTTTTTTTTTTTAGAAAAAAAAGCAACACAAGAAATGCTATACTTATTGTGCTTTCTTATTGTTCAGGAATCCATTGGCAGCAGCAAAGTAGTCCTTATGGAAACCGTTCCTAATTTCTGTTGTGACAGGGGTTTCCTTTATAGCTGTTCTTGAAGGTGCTTTCTGGTACGTCTATAAAAACAAAATCCAAAGTAAATATTTGGCTCTTCTAGTGTTTACAGACACTAAATATCATAGAATAGTTAGGGTTGGAAGTGATCTTCAAAGGTCATCTAGTTCAATCCCCCTGCAAGGAGCAGGGACATCTTAACTGCTCAGGGCCCCATCCATCCTGGCCTTGAATGTTTCTAGCGAAGGGATATCCATCACCTCTCTGGGCAACCTGTTCCAGTGTTCTACCAGCCTCATTGTAAATAACTTTTTCCTGATATCCAGTCTGAATCTGCTTCCTTCTATTTTAAAACTATTATGCCTTGTGCTATCACAACAAGACCTGCTAAAGAGTTTCTCCTTATCTTTCCTGTAGGCCCCTTTTAGGTACTGGAAGGCTGCTATAAGGTTTCACTGGAGCCTTATCTTCTCCAGGCTGAACAGCCCCTGCTCTCTCAGCCTGTCCTCACAGGAGACGTGCTTCAGCCCTCTGATCATCTTCGTGGCCTCCTCTGGACTTGTTCCAACAGGTCCACATCCTTCTTATGCTGGGGACCCCTGAGCTGGATGCAGTACTCCAGGTGGGGTCTCACGAGAGCAGAGCAGAGGGGGATAATCATCTCCCTCAACCTGCTGGCCACGCTCCTCTTGATGCAGCCCAGGATGCAGTTGGTTTTTTGGGCTGCAAAGGCACATTGCAGCTCATGTTGAGCTTCTCATCGACCAGCACTCCCAAGTCCTTCTCCTCAGGGCTGCTCTCAATACATTCTCTACCCAGCCTGTATTTGTTCTTGGGGTTGCCCCAACCCATGTGCAGGACCTTGCACTTGGCCTTGTTGATCTTCATGAAATTTGCACAGGCCCACCTCTCCAGCCTGTCAAGGTCCCTCCAGATGGCATCCCTCCCCTCCAGCGTGTCAACCGCACCACACAGTTTGGTGTTGTCGGTGAACTTGCTGAGGGTACACTCAATCCCACTGTCCATGTTGCCGACAAAGATGTTAAACAGGGCTGGGCCCAATACTGATCCCTGAGGAACACTGCTTGTCATTTGTCTCCTCTTGGACACAGAGCTGTTGACAGCAACTCTTTGAATGCAGCTATCCAGCCAATTCCTTATCCACCAAGTGGTCTGTCTGTCAAATCCATGCCTCTCCAGTTTAGAGAGAAGGATGTAATGCAGGACAGTGTCAAATGCTTTGCACAAGTCCAGGCAGATGACATCAGTTAGTTGTCCCTTGTCCACTGATGCTGTAACCCTGTCATAGAAGGACACCAAATTTGTCAGGCACGATCTGCCCTTAGTGAAGCCATGTTGGCTGTCACCAATCACCTCCTTATTTTCCATGTGCCTTAGCACAGTTTCCAGGAGAATCTGTTCCATGACCTTGCCAGGCACAGAGGTGAGACTGACTGGCCTGTAGTTCCCTGGGTCTTCATTCTTTCCCTTTTTAAAAATGGGGGTTATGTTTCCCTTTTTCCAGTTGCAGGGAACCTCACCAGACTGCCAGGACTTCTCAAATATGATGGACAGCAGCTTGGAACTTCATCTGCCAGTTCTCTTAGGACTCACGGATGTATCTCATCGGGTCCCATGGACTTGTGCACCTCCAGGTTCCTTAGATGATCCTGAACCTGCTCTTCTGCTACAGTAGGCAGTTCTTCATTCTCCCAGTCTCTGCTTTTGCCTTCTGCGACTTGGGCAATGTGTCTGGAGCACTCCCTGGTGAAGACTGAGGCAAAAAAGTAATTGAGTGCCTGAGCCTTCTCCATGTCCCGGGTAATCAGGTCTTCCATTTCTTTCTGGAGAGGGCCCACATTCTCCCTGTCTTCCTTTTATCCCAAATACACCTGAAGAAGCTTTTCTTGTTGCCTTGATATCCCTGGACAGATTTAATTCTGTCAGGGCTTTACCCTTCCTTACCTGATCCCTGGCTGCCCGGACAACCTCTCTGTAATCTTGCCAGGCTACCTGTCTTCGCTTCCACCCTCTATAGGTTTCCTTTTTGTGTTTTAGTTGGTGCAGGAGCTCCTTGTTCATCCGTGTGGGCCATTTGACATTTTTGACCAAGTTCCTCTTTGTCAGGATGCATTGCTCTTGAGCTTGGAGGTGCTCCTTGAATATTAACCAGCTTTCCTGGGCCCCTCTTCCTCCCACGGCTTTATCTCATGGTACTTTGCCCAGCAGATCCCTGAAGAGGCCAAAGTCTGTTCTCCTAAAGTCCAGGGTAGAGAGCTTGCTGTGCACCCTCCTCACTGCGCTAAGGATCTTGAACTCCAGCACCTCACGGTCACTGCAGCCAAGGCTGCCCTTGAGCTCCATATTCCCCACCAGCCCCCTCCTTGTTGGTGAGAACAAGGTCCATCATTGCACCTCTCCTCGTTGGCTCCTCTATCACTTGGAGGAGGAAGTTGTCATCCACCCATTCCAGGAACCTCCTGGATTGCTTATGCCCTGCTGTGTTGTCCTTCTAACAGATGTTGGGGTGGTTGAAGTCCTCCATGAGGACCCGGGCTTGTGACCATGACGGTTCTCCTATCTGCCTGTAGAGGGCCTCGTCTGCTTGGTCCTCCTGGTCAGGTGGCCTGTAGCAGACAGCCACAGCAATGTTACCTGTCCTTGCCTTCCCTTTAATCCTGACCCATAAGCTCTGTCAGCTCCTCATCCATCCCCAGGCAGAGCTCTGTGCGCTCCAGCTGTTCATTGATATAAAGGGGGACATCCCCTCCTCATCTCCCCTGCCTGTCCTTCCTAAAGAGCCTATATCCCTCCATTCCAACTCCCCAGTCATAGGAGCCCTCCCACCAGGTCTCCGTGATGTCAACAAGGTCATAGCCCTGCAGATGAACACCCATCTCTAACTCTTCTTGTTTGTTCCGCATGCTACCTGCGTTAGCATAGAGGCACTTAAGCTGGGCCCCGAGGAAGCCGACTTGCTGGCTGGAGCGGCTGTAATTCCCTTGAGCTGCATGGTTAACTACTTACGGTTAACTGTAAAATGGAGCTGTCTGGTGTTTGATGATACAGAGGTATATATTTGCTTCAGACTGTGTTAAGGGAACTGTATTATTTTCACTGCTGTGGGTGATATTACCTTACTAGTATTACTGTAATACTTTGTGATGTCAAAAGAGATTTTTAAGCCCTTTTCACTAGAAGCTGTACGTATGCAGGCAGGCTGGAGCAGTCTCTGCTAAAAAAGGGTGAAGTAAACAATGCAAAGACAGAGCTGTTTGGTTTTTTTTCCAGGAGGGAGGAAAACTCAAGAAGCTGCCCAACAGAGCAAATTCAGTCCGGAATGCAATACTTGCTATATGAGTAGAGAATTGAGCCCTGGTACAGGACTGCACTTCATTGAATATGGAAGAGCTGAGCTGCGACGGGGAGGTCACCATTGCTGAATATCTATTTCTTGCAGATGCTACTGCGTCTGTCACTCTTAACTGACATACAAGTTTTAATACAAACGTACTTTAGGTAGTGATGCTTGTTGTACATGACAGTTCATCAAGACTGCTGTGCAAAAAGTTGGTTTTTTCCCTCGCCCTTGTCAGACAGCTCTTGGAAGACTGCTTACCTTAATGTAGAAGTTTATGAAGAGAATGACCAGTGTGGCCATGTAGGAGGACTGGAACATGAGACAGCCAAATGGGAATCCACATGGCTTCACAGCTGCGCTGAGTGTGTGCACAATAGTGAGGAGAAACTGGATCTGGGGAGGAAAGATCAGTGTATTTGGTAAGAAAGGGTTGGTGCTAGCTGAATCAGATATAACAATGTCACCTAGTCCTGCTCTTTGAAAGTTTTGAGTACTCTTGATAACTGTCCTGTTCTGAACCTGTGAATGTATTGTGAGGGTTTAGTTAAAATGGTGCTCTTAAGAAATTTAAAACATAAGTGGTCAGAGATTTCTAAAAATTACAAGTTTATAAATCTATCTGGCAAAATGAAAGCCTGCTTTTTTTTTTTTTTTTTTTTTTTAAATATGGGTTGTTTTGTCTTCCAGATTGTGTCATGCCAGGTATAGCATTGTCTCTATTACTGGGCAGAAACTTGAGAAAACTCTGAAATTCTCCAGGCAATAGCTTTAGAATGTCTGAACAGAAAATGGAAATCCCAGGTCTGAGGAGATGTTCAGGTAGGCTTAATGGAGTTAAGATGGGGACAAATTAAGCAAAAATGAGATGGAGAAGGAATTGCAGAAGACTATCTGTATTTAGGACTGTGAACCACAGCCCACGTTGGTGCATCTGATTGTTCCCAGCCTGCTGAGCGTGCCCTCTATCCAGTGTGCTGGGGTGCATTTCAAACAGGGCAGCATATTTCAGCTGCAGGGATGATCTCAGCTCAGAGAAGAAGCATTTTCTAAATGCATTTCTACACAGGCATTTTTAAGTTTGCTGCAAACATTTGAATCCCAAATAATATGAACAGGCCCTAAGATAAAAATGTGAAGGGAACTTTAATTTCCGTCAAGCCTTATAATCTTGTTGATAGAAGCTTGTTGGAGTAGACTTTTAGAAGACAGACAACTTCTGTTTGTCTAAGAGTTTGTTTACATCGTTTTGTTAGTTGTACCATGGTGTGGTGGGTTAATCTTGGTTGGCTGCTAGATGCCCACCCAACTGCTCTCTCACTTCTCTCCTCAGTAGAGCAGAGGGAGAAAATAAGACAAAAACACTCATGGGTTGAGATAAGGGCAGGGAAGGTAATTGGTAAAACTTACCAATTACCATCACAGGCAAAACAGGCTAGACTTTAGGAAGATTAATTTAATTTATTGCCCATTAATAACAGAGAAGGATAGCGAGAAATAAAACAAAACTGAAACCACCTTCCCCTAAGCCTGTGTTTCTTCCCAGGCTCAACTTCACTTCTGACTCTTACTTTCTTGCCTCAAGAGGTGCAGGGGGATGGGAAATGGTGGTTGCACATTGCTGTGGCTCTGCCGCTTCTTCCTCCTCACATTCTTTCCCCTGCTCCAATGTGGGGTCCCTCCCATGGGAGAAAGTCCTCCATCAGCCTTTCCAATGTGGGTCCTTCCCATGGGCTGCAGTTCTTCATGAACAGTAATGACCAGCTCCTGCATGGGTCCCTTCCACAGGGTGTAGTCCCTCAGGAACAGGCTGCTCCAGTGTGGGTCCCCTGTGGGGTCACAATTCCTGCCAACAAACTTGCCCCATCATGGGCTTCTCTCTCCACAGGGCCACAGCTCCTGCCAGAAGCCTGCTCCAGCTCAGGCTTCCCATGGGGTCACAGCCTCCTTTGGGCAACCACCTGCCCTGGCATGGGGTCCTCCAAGGGCTGCAGGTGGATCTCTGCTCCTCCGTGGGCCTGTAGAGTTTCTACTGTATTGTAGAAAATATTTCTGAGCATAGTTTCCTTTATTTATACCAGGCTGCGCTAGTGACTTATTCTGTATGAAAGCTTTGTTATATTTGTATTCTAACTGGTTTAATTCTGCAAATGACAATACTTATCTATCACTCAACTCTGTCATTTTGAAGGATTTCTGGTTATCAAAAATGACATAAGATGGATACGCACCAATTGTGCCTGAGTGAGGTACTTCTTCCACCACAGATACTTGCGCATAGAAGGGATGACTGACAGTCCATAATAAGAATACATGAGCACGTGGATAAAGCTATTCAAAGTGGGTCCAAAGAAACCTGTAAAAATTCAACAAGGGAAACATTTTATATGCCAACTGCTAAAAAGTGAGAGAAGATGTAATTGTTAGCAATGTCTCCTGCATAAGGTAAGTCTTCCATCTGTTTATCCTTTGCTAAAGACGTTCGTGATGTGAAGAGATGCTGATTACTGATTAATTACTTAGCTACTGATTTTTCCACTCCGTTAATCATAATAGTGCAAAGTTAGTGCGAAGCATGGGGAATATGCTCAGAGACGGTAGAAAGCACAAACTCTCACTAATCTGTTTACACCTTTGTAGGAATCACTTGGAATTTCTACAAAATCCTTTATCTCTGCTTCTACTTATAACAGTCATTTACTTTGATTTTGCGCTGTCCATCATAAGTGCCAACAAATGTGAATTTTGCTTTTGGTTATGAAAAACACCTACAAGTTGCTTTACAAAATATTACAGTGGACTGAGGTGACTCCCTTTAATGGCTCAAAGTAAGAAAACTGATTGTCTTCTCAACTCTGATGACAATGCTACAGGAAGACTCTGGCTGTATGAAGCCCTGGAAAAGTGTGTATGTTGTGAGACACCTGAAGTATTTCTCTGCTGTTTAGACTTCGTATACAAATGCCAAGTGAGCAGTCTGTGGCACTGTACATCATCTCCACCTCAACAGAGGAGATGATAATTACAATATCCACCTACAAGCCAAACCGTTTAGAGATTGCTGTTGTGAAATATAATGAACTCAAAACATAATAAGGCAAAGGATGCTGCTACTTCTGCTATTTCAATACGAAATGTAAGACTGCGTTTATTAGTTCTGGTTGTCCAGTAGTTCTACTACTTGAATGAGATGTATTCTCATTTAAAACAAAAACAAACTCAAGCTGGTAGTTTAATTAGCAATTATGTAATTAAAGTATCTTGCTAAAGCAGAATGTCAGATTGACGCATACAAGAGTCAAACTTGTAAAAATGCTATCGAGTTCATTTGTCGTGATTGACACTGACTTTACGAGGGCCATGATTTCCTTCTACATCTGCTTTTGGAGTAAGTCTTGCATGTGATCACTCTTGTGTACTACTCAGCAGTGTTATCCTGTCTAAAAGTGGTTTGAAGAGAAGTAAATATGAGGGCTTGTGGCAGCTAAGTGGAAAATCTAGGGCCTAATACTCAGATATTACTTTGCCCTGGACCTTTAACCATGCTTTTAATTTTACTGCAATCTGCAGGTGTTTGGCAGTTCTGAAAGGCTATGAATGTTAATGATGCTGTCAGTGATATGCTTGCTTTGCAGGGTGATGTGATTCTCCTCCAGCAACAGGTGATGAGGTGAACACAGACTTACTTTGCCCACAAGGTATCCAGTTCAGCACACACCACCAAATGTTAAACATAGTGGCATGGTGATACACGTGAAGGAAGGTGATCTGGCTGCTTTTCTTTCTCAGTACAAAGAAGATAGTGTCCATGAATTCAATTACTTTGGAAAAATAATACCACCACAGCACCTTGGCTACCTGTACAAGCAAGGACAAAGGAGCAGAAGATCAGTATCTATCCATAAAAGGGTTTAAATACTGCTGTACTTCATCAGTCCCTCAGTATGCAACTTCCCAAAAGACATTAGTATCCCATTGAAGGAGGAGTACAACCTCTTGCTTCAATTTTATTCCCATTTTGAGTGAAGCAGTTTAGAAAAAAACATGTAATTTTTAATGTGATTGTATAAATATATAATTATCTAAATATAATTTTAAAAATACAAACTTTAAGGGTTTTCTAATTTTTAATCACAGATATAGTAATGTGGATGTTTTTGTGGGTTTTTAAAAGGGTGCTACCATTTGCACTTTCTTGACAATGAACAGATTCTGCTGGAAGCTGCTTCTTTTTAAATAATCCAACTTCGACACTCCTCTAGAGCTTAGACACTTTATCAGAGCTCAGGATATGTCCCAGGACAGTTAAAGACAGTTCTCACCTTGTTGATGGGAAAAGGTATTTAACTGACCTTTTCCTTGCCAAAAGACAGACAAATTTTGAAGACTGGGGAAAATGATATAAGTTAACCAATCTTTCTGCCCTTGAGCCCTAACATTATCTGGAAAGCAGCCTAAAGTGAGGAATGACAGAGTTAATACACAGAATTGCTGTGATGCAGAAATAAGGGCTGAAACTAGAGATGAGCCAAGTCAGCACAATGTCTGCAGTTTTCCAAAGTTTAGAGTTGGGCTTAAATCAGTTTCCAACAACTGTTACATTTTAGATGATTGATTTTTCTTCCAATTTCTTAAGTGATCTATATTCTGTTTTAACAGTAAGGCAACACTGTTTTAGTCACAGATCTTGATATACGGCTTTTCAAAATACCCCTTGTCATACTTTCTATGGCAAGGATGCCATTAAAACCCTCATGTTAAAAATGCCACTGATAACATCCTTATAATTTCCATGAACGCAGTATTGTTGCACCGAGGATGCAGAGGGAAGGACTGCTGCGGATGCGGAGGGCTGAGTTGCTGCTGTCTCTCACCCGGATGTCGGCCTCCCCTGCACTGTGGAGGTTCTGGCACTGCAAGTTGTAGCCTCCTTCCCATGTGGCAAGGATGAGCTGGAACAGAAAACACAGTAATTGCGTTCATGAACAGATGTACCAGTTTGCTTTTGTGTTTACTGAAAAAATCAGCACAGAAGTATGGTAGATTCCCACCCCTTCTGTGAACTGATGCTCTTAAACCAGACAACTTGCTTTGAAATGGAAAAGGCATCAGGTTGTGTTGGAGATGTACACTGAAATGGGACACCTTTTACATTTCTCTGGCTTTAGAGACTTTCAAGGCCACTATTAAAATCTCTTGTTACTTAATGCAGCGATCCTCACTCCAAAGCTCCTTCTTGAGTATTGTGTCTTTGTCCTGAAGCAGTACGAACAGAGCTTAACATAACTACTTGTGCAAAACTGACCTTGAGAAAAATTCCCTGATGCCAAGCAAGCAAACAGAAGGCAAATCCAAAAAGTAGTGCAATGGAGAAATGTTTCCTAATGCCCTCCACGTGTCTCTTTACCCTACACTGTTAAATGCAGGAGGGAGCAGAGGAGAGTGGGCATAGTGCTGAATGGAGACATGAACAGACACACAAGCAATTTCTTAGATTCTGCAGTTGTCATACTGGGAAGCAGATAAAGCAATGAAATGTCAGGCTACCACACTGTGATGGAGCAGAAGGTTTCTAGACAGCCATACGGTGGCTTTTGATGTGGAATATTTTTACAGTAATGACCAGCTAAAGCATTCAGCAGCCCCTTTGGAATAGAGAGCATAGTCTGTTGTCTATAAATGCTGATTTTTAAAGAAGTCTTGCTTTTTCTTGAATGTGTGAAAAGTGGATTTTGGGGCCAGATTAAACAATTCATGTTCTGGGGTCTGTCTCCCTCTCTACAGAGGCAACACTAGAGTGATGATGGGAGAAGTACATTGAAGTGCTGTGCTGTAAGTACAATTGCAAGATGCTGTGAGAAGAGGGTTGTTTTCAACTCTGTCACTACATTCACGGGGAAGGTGTGTATCAGCAGCTATGCAGACTTCTCCCTCCACTTCAGACTGAAAAGTAGTCTCCTGTGTTGAATGTGTGACAGTCTATAAAAAAGCAAAGCAGAGATGACCAAACAATATTGTATAGCTAATATTATCTGGAGAAATAGCAAATAGCCCAGAATGCTTATTATAAATTCACATTACAAAGCAACAAAACCTGGAGAACCAGGGTCTTCTATTATTTTTCCTCTGAATTGCAATTCTGTGATTGTCCTTGTAGTTCCAACATAGCTGGGGTACGTGGCCAAAATAACCCACGGAGATTGCAGAGAGAGATGAAAAGACAATAAATGAGTGTTTTGCAGATAACTGCTATATAACAACCAAAACAAGCCCTCTCCTTTTTGGAACAGCCCGTGTGTTGGTAGATTGGCCTGAGGTGTGCCAGGGGTCACCAAACCAAAAAGGATAGGACTGGAATCTGAAAACAGGGGAAACAACAAAAACCCAGCTAGAGATCCTCATATGAATGCTCATTGCTGGTGAGATCACAACTTATCTTGCCAAGTTGGCCTCTGCTTGGATGTTGTGCCTGCAAGCGTGCAGGGCTGGGTCATTCCTGCCCTCTGAGTAAGAGGCAGAGGACATGCAGTTCCCCAGGTGTCCCTCCTGCTGCATGTCCTTGGTCCTCAGATCTGTGTCTGTGCTGTAGCTGGCAATAGGTAGCAGCTTCACAAGGGATGGGGAGACATTACTGCATGGTTGCTTTTCCGGGTAGCTGCTCTCAGTGCCTTTTGTGTGCGCTCTCCTGCCTTGGATTTTCTCTCCAAATGAGAGGTGACTGAATGATCCCCAAACCGAGGCTTTTGGAATAGGCAGGTACAGCATTGCTGACAGGCTGTTGTTGAAGATTTGTTCTCAACTCTGTCCTGTTACTTGAGAAACGCTGAAGAATATTGAATTGTCATCTTGTTCTTGGCAGGGAGCAGTATTTTACCTTATGAGAGGTATGAAATTTTTAACATCTTTTTTCCAAGATTAATTCAAACAATTTCACCTGATTGATTCTATTGCTTTCATAGAAACATAGAATCATAGAATGGTTAGAGTTGGAAGGGACCTTCAAAGGTCAT
>JAAGAY010009163.1:5539-17150 GCA_011801015.1 Ardeotis arabs
TGCTTGAAAAAAAAAAAAAAAAACCAACAAAAAAACAGCTAGCCCTACATTCCTGGCTGCAATCTTACAACCTGGAATAAACACAACACAAAGCTGAAAGCGCGGGGTCACCACTGGCGTGGCATTAGTGGGGCACCCATATGAAAAACATCAGCAGTCAAAAGCAAGTTGCAGGGTCAGTGAAAGTAGCCACACTGTTGCGTGATCCGCCTCAGTGTTACTTTCCAGATTAAAGAACAGAAAGTAGCAGCACAAAACCTAAATTAAACACAACTAAAGCTCTAATCCAAATCCATCAAATTAAGAACCAGTTCCAGAAGGCATGGACTCACCGGGATGTGCTTCTGGCACCCCGAGGAAGTGTCCTGGGGACGGGGAGCTCAGGTAGCACACACCTATCTTCACTGAGGTGCCTACTACGTGCCTGCTGCAGGGAAAGCGATGTCACACACGGTGGGTCTGGCTTAAGGCAAGGTTTAAGGCCCTTAAAACTACATTTCATCACAAGTAAGCTCTAATTCTGGGAGGTGGAGGGCAGATGTACATTTTCTTGTGTGGAGATGCCCTCTATTCAACCCAGCCTAAGACCTTCACTTACTCGAGGCTGTGATTAGAGGATTCAGGTCATGAGCAAGCAGATCTCACACTTTAATTCTCTCTCTCTTGTTTCAGTTGCCTGAATCTCTGGGATGAGCAACGCTACATTCTTTCAGAAACCTAAGCAAACTTACGTGCACCAGCTCTCTCACGCAGAACAGGAAGATGCACAAAGTCAATCGTGATAACCTCCCACCTGAAGGCGTTGGAGGCTGCTGCTGTGCCTTGCTGCTCCCTCCCCACATTAAAGGCTCAACCAATCCAGCTAATGTTACTGCATCAAGTACATCAATATTGTTGCATTTGTATCTCCCTTCTGGTACACCCTCTAGAAAAATACACATCCAGAAATACAGCAGCCTGCACCCCCTCTCGCTCTCTCAGCTAGCAGGTTTCCTCCTGAGATCACCCTGCTGAGAATAACTTTGGCAACGTACAGGTTTAAGACCATCCTAAAAACACCCACGCACCTGATACAAGACTGCAGCCCTAGCTCCACCCTCCTGTAAGCATCACACAGGATTAGACCTTTGCTAAGTGATCTGGGACTGCAGTAACATGCTCCCAGCACTGCTATTTATTTGTGGCAGCTTTCACTACCTGCAGATGCTGTCCAAAAATACAGAAGAACAATCTGTCCTCTTGGGAGCTCATGGTCTAAAGGCAGAGGTCAGGAGAAACACTCTGCTCTTATTAATGCAGTTCTATGGAGAGGAGAAAAGGGAAAAAAAAAAAAAGTCAAGCTGTATGCTTCTCAGAAGCAGATTATGGCTAATAATTCAAAGATTACTGACATTAAGTGAATTTAAATTCATTCTTCTATCATTCAGAATATTAAGTTTTTTACCTTCCTCTCAGTATCACTCCCATTTGTAGTCAGCTTCACTTTCTGCCGATCACAAAGATGTATATTTGGACTATAATCACCATAATGGACTTCTACTTGGCAGTTTTGTTGTGCTAGGCATCTTAAGAAAAAAAAAAAGAAACCAAGCATTTGTAGTGTTAATTTAACAAGCATCCTATCTTCCTCCCTCTGCCTTTTTTTTTTTTCTTTTAGGTAATTGCAGCATAACTCTACAAACAAGTTCTGCAGTCCTAATGGCTTTTTTGCCTATCAATAGGCAAGGGGAAAGTCTCACCAGCGCAGCAGCAGTGTTCACCCTGCAGAAGGAGCAAGGGCTGCTCAGCCCAGGGGTCTGTCACAGGGAGGGAGCCGGTAGTGCTCACCGGCCAGGCCGTGCCACAGCATCAGTGCACATCGCAGGCAAAGGGGACAGAAAGTATCTGTCACTGGTGACCAAAATCCAATTTTAAATGCGAGTTGCTCCTCACAAATATTCACACTCAATCTGAAGACAGTGCTCTGCATTACCCCTCTAGAAATTAAATGTTTTTAAAGCCAGCACCAGCAAACTGAAGACAGAGCACAGTAACAGGAGCAAAGTCAGTCACAGATCTACTCAGGAGGAAAAACTCCTTTTAAAACTTAAAAGTTCCAGTTCAGCTGTAGGATCCCCCTCCCCACTCTACTGACAAACAAGTATCTAAGGATGCTTAAAAGAAAGCCATCAGTCAAGCAAATCACCAGCCACGTGTTTGCATCTATCTACATTTTACTGGAAGAAAGGGAGCTCCACAGCAAACAAACTGCCAATTCCTGCCTGTCAGCCCTAAATCTGGAGTGCTTGGCTGGGCTGGGCTGTGGCTGCAGCCCTGAGCTCCAGCCTTCCTCAATTGTTCTCCTGGTCCCTACATGGGGAAGGCAAGCCAGCACATCCCCAAGCACACACGGCAGGAATCAGCAGGCAGTTATTTGAAATGTTGTTTGCAGTAAACTACCACAGCACAGGATCAGTCCATCTCAACTGTTCCCGTCCTTCTGTTTCAAAAAGAGAGTTACTGCTGGTGAAAAGCACCTGCCTTAGCTCACAGCCTTACACAATGGCTGTATTAAGCACTACTCTTAGTAATCAGTACATAACTATAATAGTTAGCATTTTATTGAATTAAAAAAAAAACCACAACACCTTGCAAACAACCACCGGTGACTAGCTCGGCCCCACCCATCCATGCAGACACTCTCCCGCAGGCCTGGGCATCCTCCAGCTCCGATTTCACCACCATTTCCAGCTGACCCAAGCACAGGCTGTATCGGCCAAGGCAGCTCTGCCCTCCCATGGGGCTCAGGCCTCCTTCCTGCCCTCTCCCTTGGCCAGGACCAAGCACCCCTCATGAGAACGAGCACAAGGCAGAGGAATGAGGACAGCAGCAAGGAGGAAAGAGCGCACCTTTCAGTGCCAAAACCCATTCGAAGGGCATGAAACAGCAGGCTCAGCTCCTCATGGCACCCGTGGAGGCCAAGGGCACTTTGCACAGCTTGAGAGCTTGAGCAGCCAATGGCTCTGCCTCAGCAATGCCCCTCTCTCAAGAGGCTTCCACAACGCTCCCAAATACCCATGCTCCCCACAAGTTTGCTTCTCTCTTCCTGTGCCCTGAAAGTCATATACATTAGAAACACATGGGAGGAACTGGGTGCAGACCCTATGACTGGGAGGAACTGGGTGCAGACCCTATGACAGGGATGAACCCCACAGCATTATGCAACCAAACGCTCTTCCCATCCAGAAATCACCAGATACTGCATCCCCCAGGTTGGCTGAGCAGGTGGAGATGCTCAAGGACCTGGGGGAGATATTGTTTCTCATGCAAGCCGGCATGCAAAATGGTGTAATCACCCAACAAAGAGCATCTAGGACACACTCTACAGCCGGGCTGAATTTACAAATTCTGGTATCTCTAAAGGAACATGATGGTGGCACTGAACAGAAAATAAATAAATCTGTTGTTAGACATATCAGAAACTTCCCTGTACCTTCTGAATGGATCTCAGGGTCTTGTCAAAAGGGTAACTTTCCACCTAACATAGGATGTGGAATGAATTTGCCTTTCAGCAGCAGCATCCTCATTCCAATCTTGGTGTCTGAGCATCAGCTACTGAATGCGTCATAGTAAAACAGTCACCAGAGCTGGAAAGTCCCCAACCCAGCAGGTCTCTCCCTTCAGCAAGGCTGATATAACCTCATGCAGAATCCACTCCACATGCCCTACTCATCTCCTCAGTCTCACAAGAAACATGGATCACAGCTATTTAACCGACTGCTCTGGAGACCCTGAAAATCATAGTGAAAGAGGGCAGTCCTGGGTGAGAACCAGACTGGTCCAAGGCAGTGCACAGAGCAGCAGGGGAGGAGTGGACACAACCTACCTGCACTGCTGAGCAAGGTGGAGGAAGCTGGTTGCATACAGAAGCTGTGAGGAAGGTGTCACCTCACTGCAGATATGCAGGAGGGAAGGGGCTCGCTGTTCCTCCTGCAGGAGAGCAGCCCATTCTGATTGGCCTCATTTACATCACCTGTAAGGTGCTGCTGCATTAGCCTGACCAGACCTGAGCATTTGGTGCACAGCCGACATTAGCTCGTCACCAAGGCTATGCTCAACCAAGGGCACCACGGTTGTTGCACCGAGCATTCCACTGAGTAATGAGTCAAACCAAATTCACGTGAGGTGGACTTGGTCTGAAGAACAAGCTGAGGACGTAGGATGGAGGCGTTCAGTTGAAGATCCAGGAGTTAAGGGCAAAGGCAAGGTGGAGATGCCAGTGTCAAAGCCTGGACAGTCTGTCTGAGGGATTGGAGGCACTTCACAAGATAACTCTGTGCTCTGGCTTGGTCAGATACACCACCAGCATCTGGAGGCTTCAGAGAAACAAGGATAGACCACCTGTAACCCTATTGATGGCTCCACACTACTCTTTCTTTTTTGTACCTCAAAAACAACTTTACTGAAATGTATCTGAAGAAGCAACACAAGCCCCCTGGGCCAGCACTGCTCATGACCATTCAGACTGTATTTAAAAGGATCCCATTGATACCTGGTATGGCTATAAAGAGACCTATCCATCCTGGCTTGCTGGCTGAAGGCAGGGTAGGAGATCCTACAAATGAGCAGCTTGATTAAGAAGAGTGAACAGCACTGATGAAGAGTTTTGACCAGATTTTGAGGAGAGAAATCCCATGCCCTTTTGCTGCCCAGCCCAGACAGGGAAGGACTCAACCCTCTCTGCTCTATCAGTTTTGTATCTTATGGCCTGTGGTAACACTTTGTGTGCTATGGACCAACGCAGTGCTCTGCAGAACAACTCCCAGGAGCAGCCCAGCAGCCAGCCATGGCTCACAGCAGGCAGTGCTCTGTTGCAGAAGCTGGTTTTCCTTTACAGGGCAGGATTCCCTATCAGCAAGCCAGGGACGTTTGGCAGCTCACCATTCCAGCCTTTAGGACCACTTTAACAACCAGGCTATCAACCCACACACATCTGTCCCAGCATCACAGCCCTGCATAGCACCACCACCTGCAGTCCCAGGACTTTTCACCAAAAGGTCACCAAATGCTTCACAAACATTAATGAATAAAGTCCCAGCATCCCGATTAACTCCAGCAGCATTATCATGACCAGGGAGCACAGAAGCAGGCTGAGGCATCCTCATTTCCCCATGAGCCTGCCAAGAAGCCAGCCATGGCAGTCAGACCTTCCAGCTCCCTCCCTCTACTCAGCTACCTGCAAGCTATTTCAAAGGCTCTTTCCAAAACAGAAAGGGGGGGGAGCAGCTTTCTGTTTTCCTTGAAAAGCAGGTCTATGCAACAAGAAAGGTACTAATAAAGGTTTCACCATCCAAATTAAAAGTCAAAGGCAGCAATAAAGAGTCTCTGAAACATAAAAAACACGGTGTGTGCAGTGTGAAATTTATTGCTGCCTTGCAGAACGCAGCCAAACATCTTAATATGGAAGAACACCACTACTTTTGACCCAAACAGATTGGGAACAGGAAGTAAAAGCAAATTACCCAGCTGCGGCCTCCCAGTCTTACGAGCAGGAGCAGCAGCAGAGAAACCAGCGTTTCCTGACCATGATCACCCCAGCCATGGCTGCCCAGGTCAGCAAATTAATTGCCTGGGGACCAATCCCACCTAAGCCAGAGTTTGTTATTAAAGCTCTCACAAGCAAGATCAAGCCTTTATCAAAGAGGAACTAGCTGGGGAGAGCCAGGAAAACTGAGACTGCAGGAATAACTCCAAATGCTGCACCCATTTGCAAACCACACAGGGCCAGGCTCCCCTGTGAGGGGATTCCCCTTCTTTTGGTGGCTCTCTCGATTTTCACCAGCCAAATTCCTGACTCAGGACAGTCATATTTCAGGAGTTAATTTTGGTTTTACTGCATCATCACCAAAAAAACCCTGAGAAATTAAGTCAAGCCTCAATTGGCTCAAAACATAATTGCATTTCTTTTAAATAATAGCTTTGCATTACTTTGGCTTTTGTCAGGTTTGGTTTTTTTTTTTTTTGAGCTTGTGCATATTACATCCTAATTATATTTTCAAGCTTTTATTTGCAGTTAACAGGAATAACCCAGAAAGAAATACAGATGATCTAATTTTCAAATCATCACTTGAGTAAGGAGCTGGAGCTTTAAAAGAGAAAGTGACAGACCGACCAATGGGCCTGCAAGAAAAAACACACAAAATTGACAGTCCGACATCTCTTTTGTTAAAACTGGGAACTCAGTGCTAAAGAGAATGGCTTTAAGACCTTAGCAGAGCAAACACTGAATATCACACATGTAATGCAACAGAAAATGCCATTTACACAAATGCTATACACTAAACAGCAGCTCAGAACCTGATATTTTGATTAAAACTCTGCTTTCAGAAAATTCTGTAAGCACCATTCTTACTAGCTCAAGCAGATTTTTTTCATGCAAGATTTTTAAAAGATTACATGCCAGGTGTAGAATACTTCATAAAGCAGAGTAAGATTTCTGAATCATGTGATTTTTTTTTTTTTAAATACCAACCAGCAAATTACAGCCCTTAGTATAACATTGCCTTCAGAGCAGATTTATGCCAGCATTACCGAAAGCAGAATTTCACCCAGCAACACTTCTGGCCAATATAGACACCTGCAGAATCAAGGGGAAAAAAGCACACAAATGTGCAAACCCACACATTTTGTGCATTATCATCCAAGACTTTTAAAAGGATAGGTATTTCGTGCCACTGTTTTGCAAGGAAGTACCCGGCACGAGCCCGTAAGTACGGTCTCCCACACACAGTGACCTCCAGTCCTGCCTCGTATTCTTTAAATCCATCACCTTCGTGCTCCTAAATGCTGCGTTGGTGGAGGGGATGCACTGCAAGGAAGGAAACTCTCCCTGCACTCCCTCTGCTCCAGCAACCTCCCAGCAAAAAGACCCAAGTTTATCACGCCAAGGAAAGAACAATAAGCGTGAGTCCAAAAAGGCAGTCAGAAGTGCCGCCAAAAAATCAGAGCTCTTTCTCAAAAAAAAGGCCCTCCCTTAGGAAGCCTGCCAGTCAAACTCGATCACGAGGCTGTTTTCCGAGGGTGAATAGAGTTCTTATTGACACAGCTTATGTCTGCAGCATGCAGCCCTCCGCAAGGCTTTCAAGAGCAGATCGGATTACACAGACACATTCTCTCTGATTTTATGCATTCAGAAGCCCTCAGACATAAAATACCCAGCTCCGAAAGGCCACTGGTTTTTCAGCTTGCTATTGGCCTACATGCTTTTACAAAAAAAAAGAAAAAAAGCAGGCAAATAAATCTTGGCACCTTAACTTGAGCTCCAAAGGACCTCACCCTTGCTTAGCAGGGCCATATAATTTGGAGGCCAAGCCACAGATTTGCTCCACGTGAGTAATAGGAGACGACTCATTCCCATGGTGGGTACTTAGCGTCAGGATGGGAGAAGGGGAAAAAATAAATATCTGCTGACACCACTTAAAATGGAGGAAGATAACATCGCTCTGCATAGACAATCCTTCCTGGAAGATGGCATGGAAAAAGGGGAGGATACACACCTTTTAAAAGAACAACATGTGCTGCCACAGCTTAGCAGGCAAGAGGTGCCCAACTGCAAAAGCATCACAAGCACAAATTCTGGCAAATCATCTATCCAGGAGCAAAATTTGCACACACAGAGGAACCTACAGAAAAGAAACTAAAAGGATCCATTTATACTGCTTCTATATTTAGGAAGCACAAGGAGGAACTCCAGTTCTGGAGCAGACACAGGTAAAAGTCTGGAGTATCTGTGATGCTGCATTAAAGGTGAAGTGGAAATTACAAAATGTTTTGTTATTACAAATGCTCGGGCTTAAAGACTGTGCTTCAGCAAGAGAAAGAAGCCTGTGCTTAAACCATGTGACAAATTAGGACCTGAGCATTGTCCTAGAGAAGGATGTATGCGCTGTCCAGAATACACTGATTAAAAAGAAACTCACAAAACAGTGTAACAAACAAACCAGTGCCTTACAGATGAGTAACTGGTTCCCCATCACCTAAAAGGGAACAACTCCTGCACTGACTCATCCACTCTGAATTGAAACTTCTCACTGAAATATTACATATGGCAAGCTTGAGCTTCAGAGCTTTTAAGGGATTTTAAGAGCAAACACACACTGGTGAATAAAGACATCTCCCCCTCTGCTTCCAGGCTGCAATCACTCCCCAGCTAAGTGTTTCTGTCATGTTGCAAAAGATTTTTCTTACATTTTTTTTCTGCTGGGTGGTTGAAGGCTGGACCTGGGTAACCCAAATGTGGGGTGCCACGTCTGTCTGTGGTGGCAGTTCTTCTTTGGATGGACATTAACACTCTATTTTCAGAGCACAGTAAGAGAGCCACAGGTCCTACGACTACCTTTGGAAACCAAGATCTAAGCAAACTCCGCTTTTCAGTGTGCGGCCTCCCTCTCAATGAGCAGCCTCATGTTTCTAGTACTCATTTTAGTTTCCACACGTGACTTCTAGTAATCCATGGTCAGAAAAGCCTGCTCCTATGAAGGCTGCTTACTCTTTCCCAACACGTCTGAGTCACACAATGGCTTGCTCCACCACCAAAGCCAAGCTCTCACCACCAGCGCGGCAGGAGTGTCCTGCTGCAGGCATCAGCCACCAAATCCTGACTGCAAGACTCATCATTCATCACCTGTGCCTGCATTAACCACAAAGAAAATCTTCATTTGCTTTCAGGCTTCTGACTAAGCTGCAGGCTCTGGTGACTATGAAAGCCACAGTTTGACTTGTGCATGAAGAGAGATATATTTGCAAGACACTAGCAATGCAGTTTTGCTGTCAGTTTAACTTGGCATAAGCCAGTCCTAACAGAAGCAGCAGTCCAGCCTCATCCTGTCCTGCACGTGCACCCCAGGTCCTTGAGCCAATACAACTATTTCTGTGGCCACATGGAGATGCAAACCAAGGAAGCAGTGATCGCTAAAATGAGCATCGCTTGCTTTCTTGTTATTCTGCAAGGTTATTCTTAATCCACAAGGATGGTGAAGAGAGTAGAGCAAAAGGCTGGAAGCAGGATCACTTTTTCCACAACAGCATCAGCTTCAAAACTGATCTGCAAGCTATATAGCAAAAGGTAAGAAAGCCAACATCCTCCCCTTTGCAGACACAAGTTTTTAAGTCCCACTTTGAGATTCCCTTAAAGATGCAGAACAGCTTCTCAAAACCTCACTTCTGGTGGTAGCACAAGTGTAAAATTCAAAGGTCCACGTATTCACGTTGCTAAGAGTGGGCAAGCGCAGGACAAAACTTCTACATCTGTAAAAATCTATGAATAATGCTTAAGCCTCGTGCCAGCCTTTCTCTAACAGAGGAGGAGGAGGCAGAGGAGGCCACCATTGCTCATGAACTGGAACTGCGCATGAAAAACATTTGAAAGTCCTCAACATGGACAAAACACCCCAGCTAGACAACTGTCCATCACCCCTGCTCATCAGTAACCGCCGTGCAGCACACAGACCAGCACCAGGAGGGAGGAACGGCAGCCCAGAACCACTCCCTCATTCTCCACGGGGACCCTTGACTGCCCCACGGCAGTGGGAAGGATGTGGCACCCTGATTTCTCCTGATCTGGACAGATGCTGCAGGGGGCTGAGTGGGACAGAGGTTACAGCACTGAGGGGCTAATTTCCTCACTGACCACCAGGTCTGCTTCGGATCTATTCCGGTATGTCCCAAACCACCTGGAAGACAACACCAGACCTGCTACACACCTGTGTACAGGCTGAACCTGGTGCATACATAAAACCCAGCCGCTTCTGGGAAGGCTGACTGTGCCCAAGAGCAGACTGCACCTACTCCTGCCGTAGGCACATCCCACAATACCTAGAAGCTTCTGCGCAGTCCATTGTCTTTCAAAGAGAAACACTCAAATGCTGAAATAGCTCTCAAACTTTTCTGGGCCATCACTACTTTAAAATGCCTTTATTTAAATATGTACCATGTCTATATATATACACACTGAGGGAAATTAGCATCCGTGAGAAGGGCTGGTGCCCACACACCGTAACTGTGCACAGCCTCCCAGGTTTGCCTGTGCACGGCTGTACCGCCACAACTCCGCACTGGTACAACCCTACAGCAAACCGGAGCAGCTTGAGAGCCCCATGAGGATCCTGTCCCACTGGCAGGAGCGCTGCAAAGACCACAGCCTGCGGGCTCTCCACCAGACCACTTGCTAACACACATCTCTTTTGGGGTATAGAGAGCAGTGGGGGCAGGGAAGTTTTAAGACCAAATTACAGAGTCCTTTAAATCCTTTAGTTCTGCACACAGATGAACCACTAAGTCCTTCCTTCAGGAGTCTGTCCATCCCCCCCACCAGGACTGAGATGCATGACTTGGACCTTCATTTGTAAATAAAGCTCAAGGGAGCAGGACTGTGCCACCTAAGGCATTTCTCCAAGCTAGAGAGCAGCACCATTGCAGCCTACACGTACTACCTTAAAAGCAAAATACCCGCAAGGAGGACCCACAGAGGGAAAACATCTCTGCAACCCCATGGAAGCCCCTGTACGGAAACTTTAACTGCATTACTTCTGCTTCTGCATAATCCCAGAATAACTAGCTCAATTCAGACTGCTCCAACTCAGACACTCAATAGTTTTAACATGGTAGAGGCTATTACCTCGCTCTAATTACAGGATCACGTTACGTGTCCAACAACTGCTGCAATTTACTCTTGCCCGATACACCCCGGATCAAAATTGCTCATCCCACCTCTCACTCTCGTACTTTTCGGCATCCTTTGAATAAAGGCAGGGCTACCTAGCAACACTTCAGCATCTGACAAAGCTCCCCCAAAGGCAAAATCATTATTTCCTTACAGTAATGAATGCAATGACTTCCACCAGCACAGAACTAGTTTTAGGCAAATAGCACAGACACGACGCTACTGCTCACACGCTTGTCCGTGCAAACGTGTTACAGGATTACCACTAATAACCACGGCTGCACAATACCAGGAATTTGCACGTCGCTCCCTGGGCCAGGTGTTGACGTCGCATGTAGCCTATCCATGCAAGAAAGGAGTTTTCAGAGAAGCAAACGCTGCAGGATCAGGCCCTCGGAGTTTCACTACCTCAAAGGCAGGGGACATTCCTTACAGCAGCGCATACGTCTTGCCTTTCAGCTCAAAACCGCATCCGCGGCTCCCGCTGCCATGAAAGGGAAAGGTTTTCTCCCTGCAACCGTTTGCCCGCGCCTGAGACGAATGCTAACAGGTCTCTTACTTGCGTCTCGCCTCGCCACCGCCTCATGCTCTACAGGGGAATATTTTGTTCCCTGAGCGGACGAGCTGTCCGGCCATCGCTCCACGATGATTCAGCAAGGGGGTGGCTCCCCGTTGGAAGGCACACCTCCCGCGAACTGTCATACCATGGGGCTGGGTGAACATGGGAGAAGTTGCTCTATCTATCATGGCTGCACTTTTCGAAATGCGTAGATCTGGCCTGGCAGGGTCGAGGGGGGCGAGAGTGGGAGGGAGGGGGGGTTTCCATCAGCAGGCACATGGAAATAGTTCAAGGAAATATCTCGAGGCTTTTAACTATGGCATAAGTAAATGAGTCAAAAAAAAAAAAAAAAA
>JAAGAY010009163.1:25581-41048 GCA_011801015.1 Ardeotis arabs
GTTCAGCCATTTCCAGGTGTGATCTTGGTGTAAAAAAAAAAAAAAAAAAAAGGCGTTACCACCTTGTTAAAATGGCCCCTGCCTACTCAGCTGTCTGCTCCCTCGCATTAATGCAGTTGTGTTTGACGACTTGAGGGAAGAAAGTCCCTTTTGATTGCAGAGCCAGCCTCGCAAGCTGGTTCTTGCCCAGTTCATGGGGCATCTCCCAGTGCTCGCATAAGTCCTGTGTACACGAAGCTCCCCGGGGACCGCCAGCTCACTAACCCACCTCCTGCATGCTCTGCCCTGAAGAAGACTCCCTTCCCGTACACCCGGAGAAAGCAGCATCGTCCGTGGGGGCACCTGGGTGGTGTTTGCCTGGAACAGTGTGTGCTGAGCTCCTACGGTTCCCGAATATCTGAAAGCCAACCAGCTGGGCTGGTCTTTCCCAGCTTTTTTTTTTCACTAGCTACCCATCCAATGTCTGCTGTCATAAAAAGGCAAAGCAGAAAACAATGCAGTCTGTTTGTATGTTGTAAACCAGGAGAACAGCTGCTACTCCTGGGCTAAATGGGAAGCCTTGCTACGAGAGCCATAAAAAGCAGAGTTTCTCCTTTTAGTTCCTGCATCACATTGCAAAAAGCAGCTTTTGCCAGCCTTGCTGCCTTTTTTCTAACTAAACTAGGTACAGTCATGGGGAACAACACACAGGCCACAACCCAGCACTCAGCTGTGCCTTCGGAGAGCCTGAGATGCATCTGAGAAGGAGAAAAATTGTCTCCCAACGGTGCCCTGCATGCAGGGGAAGCCTAACATATACTGTCTCCAATGTGTCTCTCTGAATCGCGGCATCACCTCCGAACACAACCAGCTCCATCCCTCCTGGAGACCTTTCCCTGCAGATCATAGCACCAACAGATACCATGTCTGGTCTGCATTTCAGATCCCGTTGGAATAACGTCTCCATCTCTGATTCAAAGAAACTGGGTCATCAGTGGACTCAGGATGTGGCTGAAGCTAAGGGGGTTTCTCCCTTCCCCAAATGGGTCTCCATTTCTTCCTCCAGTGTCACCACTCCAGGCAGAAGCGCGTGTCAGGCTCCATCAGAAGCTGAAGGCTGCTCTCAGTTTGATCTCGGGCCAGGCTGGGCAGCACAGCCTGCATACTTCCCAACATACCAAAACACACAGATGCTTGTTTAAGCATTACTCAGCTCATTTTTTCCCCCGATGATTTACAGAAGGTGCACTAATCACTGTGGGAGGCCAGGAGAGGCTGGGAAGGACTGCCACTCCTTGCTCAAACCCATGGTCCTCGAAATGGGACGGTGTGCATATTCCGCCCACTGAGCCGTGCAACCACTGCTGTGCCACGGTTCAGCTGAAATCCTAGAAAACCTTCCTGACTACTTAGCTAGTGTCTGCTTCCATCTCCCAGCCTGTTGCTGGATTTCTTTATCCCCAGTGACAGGTTATTTGGGGAATTACAGCATCAGACCCAGAGCCCCTTTGAAACTTTACACAGCTGGGTGCACAAAAAAAAAAGCAAGAGGAAATAAATAAATAAATGAATAGGAGATGTCTGCTCTTTGCTGAGAATAACTCTGTTTGATGGGAGAAAACTTTTGTCCTATTTTCTGTTTTATCACTGAAACAGCACTTGACAAGACCACTGCTCAGCTTTTCTTTTCTTCTTGTTCAGAGGGAAATATTCCTGCCTCAACAGAGATGACGTTTCCTTACAGACAGAAAAGCAGCCCTTACCCAAGCTGCAGCATAGACAGCTCATCAAAGCTGCAACAAAGATGCCGTTGTACCCTAACACAGCAAAGCAAACAGCCTGTGCCTGTTATCATTCAGGCCTCACATATGCGGCACTGTAACGACCATTAATAACAGCATGGGCTAAATCCTCACACCTCCGCACTGATTTCAGCCCTGTTCCTGTAACAGCCTCACTCTTTTCCATAAAGCCGTCGGTGCAAGGAGTCGCTGCGAAAATACAGCCCTCGGAGCAGCTGTATGGCACATCCTGTCCTGGCCTCGCGGGGCGTTAACCTCCTCACAGGTCCATCAGCGCGTGGGGATTGTATCACCGGCTCCTAATGTCAGCTCCCAGAGCAGGGAAAAAAAAGATTATCTGCATTTCTGTCATCATAAGTCAGCCTTTATAAACAAAGTCATTTAGCTGAGGAAAACGAGGGCCTGGGAGGCAGTCGGAAGTTGGGATTTTGCTGGTGAGCTGGGAAATCCCATTCCCTGTTTCCCAATGCAAAGAGGGATCAGGCAGAAGAAAAGCAGAAGAGCTCCCTCTTCCCTAGCCCCAAGGACTCCCTTCCATGGGAAGCTGCAGATATTGGGAGTGCAGGGGATTTTAAGAAGAGATCAGGCAAATTTGTGGGTGATGGGCACGCGGGGATTGTGGCAGTCCACTCCCGCTCCAGCACTGGAAACCAAAGATGTTGGAAGCAGCAGAAAAAGCTGGAATTTCAGATGAAACAAGGCTGCAAAAATAATTTCCAATCCCCTGAAACATTTTAATTGGGTCCTGACTACCAGGCATGTCCTGCTGAGAGCAGTATACTGTATAAAAGCACTTCCCTGCTGTATACACAATGTTTTGGTGTGGAGCAGGTAAACAGGGTAAACACCCAAAAGGACCAACATCACCTAAGAGGGACATCCTCAAAACGCAACATTTTGATGTGACGGAAATAAAACACTTTTTGCCATCTAAAACTTTGACAAACATCAGCATATTCAAGGAACACACTTTACTTTCAAAAAAACCTGTTCCTCCAACATCCCCAAACAGTAATTTTCAGGATTTGCTCCTAAAAGACACCCATCTTCCCAGGGGAGAGGGCTGGGGCCAGGGCTTTGGGGAGAAGGGCAGGAGCCTGGCAGAGCCCGGGCATTGGTTTTTCCGTAGCTCCCTCTAGTGTGTGCAGCCCAGAATGGGATTTAACGCTCGCATCGAATTTTATGGACCTGACGCCATCTAAAATAGATTCAATACAACAGGCACTTAAATCTTATTTCCAGAGCAAATGTTTGCTCTAGTAGAAATTCTATCATTTTGCATGGAAAAATATGCTCACAGAGTCTGATTTCCCATTGTTTTGAACCAAAAAATTAAAAGGTCAGAAAGACTCTTCTGTAATAGCAGCTCTGGCCTATTTTTCACCTATCACTTTTTCATTTATTCATATCTTCCTCAGGGACTAATCTACCTATTAGAATAATAAGGTTATTTTCTGAGTCTAATCTAAGAAAATAAATTAAAAAGTCTAAACCTTTCATTAGATCTGAGAGAGACAGAATTTCTCGGTCAAGGAGAGCTGAGACACTCAGGAATAGATGTCCAGCAAATAACATTTATTAATTATGCATATTCATACCCACAGCCGCGGACGGCAGGCAGCCTCCACAAGCAGACTCGCAGAAGGCTGCCTGCAAACCAATGTGTTAAGTAAATAGCTCTGTTATTGGCCTAAGTAGGCACGTAGTAAAGGAGCTCACATTTCCAAGTATCCATGGAGCAAAATAATAGAAAAGCTATTAAAATCCAGAGAAAGATAGATTGCATCATATTACCTAAATTAAAGCCTAAATTGGTACGGATGTAAACATTAAGGTTCCTACTTTCTTCCCGTTCTGAATACCAAGCAGAACTTGGCCCACACATACAAATCCTTTCAATAAATGTTTTTTTTTCCGCTCCCTGTAATGCTTTGGGGTTTTTTTTTTCATCTTTGCATTTATTTTTAGGGCAAAAACATGACTGCACTGGAAAGAGCGGGGCCATTATGCCTCCAAGTAAATAACGTACCAGTGACGGCTCACCCTCTCCCACTATCTGCCAGCCAGGAGTGGCTGAAGGACCCCACATCTCATGCTCAGCACCTCTGAGCTCAGATCTCCACCCTGGAGCTCAGACGAGGTAGGGGAGGTGGAGACTTTGCCCCCGAGGGCAGAGGTCCTAGCAGCGGCTGCAGGCAGAGAGCGGGCTGGGATGTGATGAGATGTCCAGGTATCTGCTGCTTGGCGGCGAAGGGAGCACTGAATATTCAGCCCCATGATTAGCAGCAAACTCTTCCTCACACAACAGCCTCACACAAGGATGCAGGGGGCATCCTTGGCTTTGGGGGCCCAAGAAGTGGGCTCTTCTCTGACGTCTCACCAAGCAAGTCACCCCCAAGCCATGCTAGATATGTCCCCTCTCATCTCGGCTGCCTCCTCTTTGCTCCCCTGGACACGGAGCCCTCCCTTGAGGAGCCAGGTTGACCACAAGTAAAAGCAAAACAAACTTGTGTTCTGGTTTTGTTTAGTGGGGGGGGGCTACGGTGGCAGCTTCTGTAAGAACCTGCTACAAGTTGTTTCCCCTTTGTTTAGTGGACTCGGCTGGACCTAGGGCGGACCCGCTGCTGGCCAGGGCTGAGCCAATTGGTAGCAGAATGTTCCCTGATAAACCTCTGCGTATTTAAGAAGTGGAACAGCAGAAGAAAAAAAAAAAAAAAAGAAGAACATGTGACTAAACTGAAGGGGGAGGAGAGAGGGGGCAGGCACGAGTTTTGTGGGCCTTGCGGCCCTCACCCTCTGGCCTCCTGCCAGGATGCCGACTGGGCCCAGCCCAGCGTGGAGAGGAGATGAGATGAGATGTGAAGAGAACCTGAGAGGCGTCTGCCTGAACTGGTTGTGAAGAATTTCTTGTGAGAGGAACGGCTGCAGACGCCAAGGTCAGTGAAGAAGGAGGGGGAGCAGTAACGCGGCTCCTGGCCGAGATTCCCCTGCAGCCCGTGGTGCAGCCCATGGTGGAGCAGGCTGTGCCCCTGCAGCCCATGGAGGCCCACGGAGGAGCAGAGATCCACCTGCAGCCCGTGGAGGACCCCACGCTGGGGCAGGGGAGGAATGTGAGGAGTTCTTCCCCTGACGATGAAACAGCAGCGTGAAACAACGTGTGATGAACTGACCATAACCCCCATTCCCTCTTCCCTCCTGTGCCGCTCAAGGGGGAAGGAGGTAGAGATAATGTTAAGCTCGGGAAGAGGGAGGGGTGGGGGGAAGTGATCTTGTTCTCTATCTCATTATCCTGCTACTCGGGAGGAAACTGGGCATTGGGATTTGCTGTGATCTTTGTACTATATTTGTTTTCCATCTTTGTTTTGTTTTCTTCTCTTATTTCTCTTAAATTTATTTTTTGTTGCATCTCAACCCACAAGTTTTGCCACCTTTTCTTTACCAGTTCTCCTCTCTGTCCCACTGGAGGGTGGGGGGAATGAGTGAGAGACTGCGTAGCTTGGTCCTGAGCGAGGCTAAACTACGACAACATGTCATACCCCCAGTCCTTTGGTCGAGCAAATCCACGATGCATCCTGCTTAATTAGCAGCCCTGTGAGACTTAATCAGAGCCATTTCTCAGGATCAGAGCTATGGAGCTGCGTGCAAGTGTGGGGGGTGCGTCCAAGCCTCTGTGTGAGGTCTGCAAGGAGGTGAGTGCTGCCCAGGTCAGAGGTGGGGACAAAGGGCAAACAGGACCAGTGTCCTCTGTTCTGACCTGCTGCACACAAGCAATACATAAAATCATCGACTGGTTGCAGTGTGGGAGAGCTCATTTTTGCAGTTGACTCTGCTAAAAGGCAGTTTTGCCACGCTGTCACCCTCAGAGCAGCCTCCTTCCCACCCCACAGCCTTTCTGACCCCCAAAGCAAGGTGCTGCACCTCTCTATGCCTGCGTTTCCCTGCCAGGGGAGGCTGTACGGTGTGCACAAACGGCCCCGCACAGCGTCCCTCCGAGCACTGCAGGGGATGGAGCAGGCGGCGTATTGCAGCATCCCTGGAGGCGCACGGGACAGCATCGCCAGCCCAGTGCCAGCTGAAACAGATTTCTTTAAAGGGTCAGAATGAACTGACCCATGAATATTCAGAGCTTGCATTAACAGCAAGACCTTTTTTAAGTGCATGTCACAACTGTTAAAGGTGGCAGAGATGATTAGATCATCTCCACTGGCCTCTTGCACGTGGTGGGCTCCCGCCACGGTTCAACCACTTGCACTTTTCACCGAGTCCAACAACTTTGGCAAAAGCATCCCTTGCAGAACGGCAGCCAGCCTTCATCTGGAGACAGCAGGAACCAGAGAATCCCCTGCTCCCCTTGGTGGCTTGTTCCAGCGGTTAATCACCCCCGCTCAGAAATTCGTGCATGAACCAGTAACGTAAAATTAATGATTTCTTTCATCTCCCGCCTTGGCAGCCTGCTTGAGCTGCTTGTTCTACTGAGAGCAATGATTCAATAATCTGAAAAACATTGTACTTCGTTTACAGTATTAACAGCTGAGTGTACAGATACAGAGATTGTATTTATCCTCAAGGAAAGGGATCTGCTGTTCTGCAGCCTGCAGAAGGTGACAGAATGCGTCACCTTTAGATCTTAATTTCTAGCGTTGCCTCTGCAGTCTTTGGTTTGTGTTTCATTTTTGTACAGAAGCAACAGAAAAGCAGCCAGGTCAAATGGGCTTGTTAGGGGTTAGGATTTAGGGCACGGGCTGCCAGGTTCGGCAAAGAACTAGCAGTCAGGAGCACATGGGCCCCAGTCTCCCTTTATCATGGTCTGCACCTTACCAGATCTCTAGCCCAGGCAGCGACGTCTTGTCCACCGCCCAGGTGGCTTGGCAGGAAAAACTCTTGCTGGCAGATTGTGTTCGGTGAGCGCTATCCTGCTCAAGAGCTGAGCATCACTGGGGGAAAATTGAGTCAGACGCTTCAGTTCTGATCTCCATCTCCCCATCCAACGTCTGACCCACCACTCACAGAAAATCAATGCAGCCAAACCAGATAATGCTGCCCCTCTGCCCTGCCACGGGGAAAAGCGAGAGATCAGCTTTGACAAATGCAGAGGGCCACGAAAAGTGCACTGCCTTAAAGAGCTATCAAAGTAATTTTAAAATCAATGTGATGTTTGAAAAAGAGCCAGCATGACTCCCTCCAGACGGGCAGCGACATCCCGAAAGGCCCTGGGAGGGAGTTAAAATTCTGCAGGCAGCACTTTGCACGCGCTGACGCCGATGCAGCATTTTCTCAGCAAGGCCATTAAAAGGGAAAAAAAACCCAACAAGGGGGAGGGAAAAAAAAAAAGGCATTGCAATAGTGTGACCCGGCGGTGAGGAGAAGCTGCACCGCGGCGCGTGATTCAGCAGCACCACAGCGTCCCCACAGAGCCAGCCCCACGCATGCCATCGGCGAGGCTGGCCAGGCAGCCGCAGCGCGTAACGTGCTCTGAAGGGCACCGGAGGAAGGCAGGGCGTCATTAATTTTAATTTGTGTTCTCTTCATGACAGAGCTTGAGGACACGGCGGGAGGGAGCAGCCTTGTTCTTGCTGCCGTGAAATCTGTGACTGCCTGGGAAAGCTGCCGTTGCAAACCTTGCCCGCCCTGCTTTGGCGATGGCGCTGCCCGGCATGCCGCATCGGCCCCAGCAGCCGGCATCATTTTGGCAGAGCCCGGTGCATGTGGCCTCCCACGGCACTGGGCTGAGCCGTGGAGGGACCCCTGTGAACAACCCCAGCAGCCAAAACGCAGCAGTGCTGCCCAAAGCGCGGCAGGGCAGAGGGGCATGGCGCTGTGACAAGGACTCACCATGGACACTGTCCTTCTCTGTGCCCCACTCGCCTGCCTCGAGCAGTCCTGGCGCTGCACCAGCAGACTGGGATCCCCGCTCCCTTGTGTGTCCCTCCGAGGAGGGGACTAGCACACTCGTGGCTCACCAGCCCACAGCGTCTTCCAGGGTGACGGTCACATCCCAGGCTCCGCAGCGAGGGGAAGAGCTCTCCACCGTTCCTCTTGGCCATAACCACCCATGTGCCGCCTCTTGGCTCAGATGCTGGCCAAGGACAGAGCGGGCCCCGCACCAGCCATAGGGATGCCTGGTGGTACCTGGCACGGCCTGGGCCACCTCCAGGTGTGAGTCCTCTGGGTGCAAACTCGGACACTGGCGCGTAGGACCTGAGCGAAACCGTTCTGCAGCTCCCTCCCCATTATTCCCATACATTTGTACTGTAAAAATGCATTTTTCTATATTTTAAAAATTCAGCATATCACTGCTTTTTATTCACAATTCATTGCTCCCAGGAAGCACCTGTAACTTTTATAGATATAAATAAACAATGCAGCCCCATTAATTTTGCACAGCATCAAATTCAGCTTTATGTTCTTTAATCGGGGGTGAAATTCTGGCTTGTACAGCTGCCCTGCTCCCCCGTCTCCACCTTGTTCTTCCTGGAGAGGACGGGCAGCTTTTCACCCCAGCTCCTGACCCCCTTCACCCCCAGCCCAACCCTCACCCCCTGGAACACCCCACTTTTTGGCTGCCCGAGCCCCAGTGCCCGGTGCCATCAGCCTGAGCTGCACAGCTGCGACTGCAGCTCCCAAACTGATGGTAACAAATGTTCTTTTAAAAAAAAATCCAAGCTTCACTGGCCCCAGCATCTTGGGAGCTGCTTATTCGCAAAAACGCAATGTGCTCCTTCACTCCGGGACGTTGGGGGATTTTCAAATGGGAGTGGTACCTGCGGTGCCCGGCGCAGGGAGGATGGCGTTGCTTGTGAATCTTCGGCGTGAACAATTTTGGCCTGATATAAAACACCCTTTTCCAACACCTACCACTGATCTCTCCAGGGGAAAAGAGCTGCTTCTGAAGAGAGATCAGAGAGATTTGTTTGCCAGTTATCTCTCTTTCATCTGCAGGTATTCGGAAACCAAAGGAGCTGCCATTTGAAAGACGGCGACGGTGGCTTAGCCGAAGGGAGACAGGGGTGGCAGAGCCACCCCCGAGCTGGTGGGACCTGCTCACTGCATTCCTCTGGCCACCCGAGCAATTAGCCCATCTTGATCTGAGAGGCAGAAAATGTATTTTTCTACTAAATCAAAATAAATATATGCCCATAAAAAGCCTCTGAGGATTACAACAAATGAGGCAACGGCAGCAGCAAATCCACTTCCCAGCAGCAGTACAGGTTACCCCCCAGCATAGCCATGCCCACTGCATGGGAGCAGAGGAATGGGGAGTTTCTAATGCTGGCCTTCACCCCAAGCAGCAGGGTTACTCCAGGTGTGGGAGTTCTCCAAAGTCCCAGTAACGACTGTAAATCTGTGGCTGGTCTCTGCCAACAGCTCTGAGGGGACACAACCATGGGGCACACTGGGCTCCAGACAGCCAAGTACGGTACGCGGTGGCTTCTACTACCACGGGCATCCCGACCCTGACACGCAGCCAGCGTGTCCCAGCCATGCCGGCAGGTTCCCAGCATGGCCGGGGCTCAGCTGGGATGTGCATGGCAGCACCTTCCCTGCAGGGAGGATTTTGGTTCTTTGTACATTTACAGCCTCATAAAGCCACCAAGCTGCCCAAGGGGAGCAGAAGTCCCTGCCTGGCCCAGGCTGCGAGACGCGGGCCACCGCCAGCTACAGCCAGCCCGGCTGCAGCGCTGCTGAGAGCAGCACGCCACAGCGGGGTTTCGCCCTGCTGCTCGTGGGGATGTGAGTCGGTGGCGTGGGCTGGTGCCCGGCTGTGCGTGACAGCGATCATATGGGCCGCTGCCAGAGCAGAGAAGCTGCGGCAAATCCTTGCTGCCACAGCGAGCATCAGCACAACATTGCAACAGCAAAAGCTGCGTGGGAGAGACTGTTCAGTAGGGCCTGTTGTGATAGGACAAGGGGTAATGGTTTTAAAATAGAGGGGGGTAGATTTAGATTGGACATTAGGAAAAAATTTTTTACAATGAGAGTGGTAGAACACTGGAACAGGTTGCCCAGAGAGGTGGTGGATGCCCCATCCCTGGAAACATTCAAGGCCAGGCTGGATGAGGCTCTGAGCAACCTGATCTGGTTGGAGATGTCCCTGCTCCTTGCAGGGGGGTTGGACTGGATGGGCTTTGAAGGTCCCTTCCAAACCTAACCATTCTATGATTCTATGATTCTATGATTTTGGGTCTGTGCAGCGCTCGGTGAAGGGGACATCTGCAGGGGCTCCACAGGGCTCCAGACCCTTCCCAGTGTTGCTGATTTATTCTTGAAAGGAATCAAAAGTTGATATATGAAAGTCAGGTCTGCAAAACAGCACCGCTCAGAGTTGGGGGACAGATCATCTTCCCAGTGGGCGCTTTTTTACACGGGTACTGCTGCTCAGAGGCGCTGGGGCCCTCTGCCCAGCTGAGGTTTCTCACCCAGCCACATAACCACTCTCTGCATCCCTTTACCCCCACATCCCTGCTCTGGGGCCATCCTGGGGCCAGCTCCCCAGCCACATGCAGAGCACGTCCACACAACCACAGGTGCTCCAGGAGGGCTGGGCTGCTCCCAGAGCCCCCCGCCCGACACACCCCACGCCCCCAGCAGCATCTCCCCAGAGCATCCCCGGCGGTGCTGCAGCCGGGCAGGAGCTGGCACCGACCTCCAGACAGTCACAGCCCGTGGGGATGGGCCCCTGCCCCATCACACATTAACAGGGGATGGACTTCAAAACACTGGAGCAGCTGATGCTGCTGAGGGTGCTGCAGCCATTCAGGCTGCTTTAGTCATTAGTAATTAGGCAGGTGTTGCCTGGCATCTAGATTAATCCCACTTTTAATTATTTTGAAACTGTGTGAGATTTCCCAGGCATTAAAGCTTATATACGCACTTGCTGATTCCACAGCAATTATTCTAATGTAATGATGTCTATTAATATGCTTCCCAGCTTGCCATGCTCAGAGGGGAAATTCCCAGTTTCCCCCCGTAGAGCACACACCTCCTGTGTGGCATAACCCCCCATCCGCCTGCTTGTACCGCGCAAAATAACACTTTCCGTGCGCTCCACCTAATATTAACAACATCACAGAGCTGCTGCCGTACCGAGCACCAGGCATCGATTGCAAAAGGGCAGAGAGACCCCTCGAGGCTCTGCATCCCCTCGCAGCCGCAGAGCAGCAGCTCCTGCTGTGACGATGGGAATGGAGATCGTACTGGAATAGCTGGAGCATCCTTCCTTCCCCAGGAAACTGCTCCAGGGCTCACACCCAGCTGCAGCCCACCCCAAAAAAAAAAAAAAAAAAAAAAAAAAGCAGCTTATATTTGTAGGGCTTTTTGAAAGGAAAAGGTCACAACATTTCCATCCCAGGCTGGGCTAAACCGTTTGACCTGAAATCAAAGGTTTAATTCAGCTCGTGGATAATTTGAACTCGTTACAGATTGCCTTTACAATTTAAAGACAGTATTTAAAAGAAGAATGTAATTTCAAAGAGGAACAATAATAGAAGTGTGAGCTGAGAACCTCAAGCCAGAGAGCTGTTCTGAAATCTCACCTTTCATTTGGCCTAAATATCCCTTGGCCTCATCCCTTTTCACTGTAGCTCTTGTCATTCCCAAACTTCATTTACCAGAAAATCTACTATTCACTGGCAAAAGAAATGTTGTGCCACTGGCCACCAAACTTACGCATCAGGAGAAGGAGGGCTCGAGTGAATGTTGTCCCAGGACCCGTTTGCAGCCCTCTGTCCGTGAATGCCCATGAGAAAATGCATATATGTGACATAAACCTCTGTAGTTTATGTAGAAGTTTATGTCAACAACTGCTGGTGAACATCCTTGCAAGTGAAAACCTTATTTGCAGTCATATGAGGGAAGATACAAATCCAAAAAGCTGAGAATACCAAAAGGCGGCAGTCGTAGTGTCCTGAAAATGAACGCTCAGCCCTCACTATAAATGTTTTGATTGCTTTGCATATATATTGTTTCAGCATTTCATTGCTCCCAAAACAAAAAGCCATCTAACCTCACCTGCCTGGTCTAATGCATCCTTGCAGAGCTAAACTGCATGACGAAGCTTCTGGGTAGAGACCACGGGTAATTTGGCTGATAGATCCTCTCGAAGCTTAGAGCCAAATTCGATTTCAGGTCTAAACTCATCACTCCGTCTCTAGAGATAGCAGAGCAGTGATATTAGCATGATGGCAACGCAGTTGACTCTGAACTCAAGAAATGGATTAAATGAAATTACACTCTTCCCTGATGAGGCTGGTGGAACAGGGAGATTGCTTTAGGAAATCCAGAATTGAATTTCATAGGTAAGAGTTCAGATGTTGTGCTATTTGCTCAGGAAGGTTTTGTGCGGGCTGTTTCTCCCCCCCGCACAGGAGCCGCAGCTGCAGCGGTGTGGGAAGGACAGACCGTTCCGGCTGCCTCCAGAGCCCAGATCCCATCTTTGTCTGGAACACGACTTGGTTTGTCATTGCTCCATCCCCCTTGGAGGCAGGAGATCCCAACTCCCCTGTTCCAGCATCCCCATTCCTACACGTGGTGGGAAGGATCTTCTGTTCTTCCTCCTCCCATGCGCTGCCACCCCCGCATGGGCCAGCAACAACCAAGCCATCCCCAGCTCCACCCAAATGCTTCAGAAACAGGGATATTTTTAGTAAGTGAATGATTTAAATCTATCACCTGCTTGGAAAACGTTTCTTCTGCAGAAGACGTCTCGGTAAAGACGACCTCTCCACCCGGAGCTGCTCTCTCTGCCTCCCTGGGAGTGCGTGGGCCAGCCTGGCAGTCCAGGTCTGCAGCTGAAGGCTTGCATTATTCTGACAGGTTCCCTCAATTATCTGATATTTCTGGCTGAAATTTAAGACAGGAGCTGTATCAGTTTTTCTTCTCCTTTCCTTAGTGATTTCATGAGCTAAAACATCAATTGCGCTGGTATCTGTCAGGTTTTATTCACATCTCTCATCACTTTGGACAATGTGCTAATTTAAAAAATTACACGAAAAAGAAAGCCCATTAGTTCATTTTTACTCAAAACCGACATAATTGGAAGCAAACCTGTATTACAGCGTACTGAAATATATCCCGCAGAGGTTGCAAAGCTCGTTGACAAAAACCAGCTGAGCAGTTCACTTCCAACAGCCCTTCTGCACCAGGCACCCTTTAGGTAAGTCTTAGTCCCAAAATATTCGCCCCAAATACAGCACTTTGCAAGGCCACGCAGGTTTCACATCTATCAACTTTCCAATCTTGTGGAGTGCAAAATGTACCAGCCCATTCCCTTTAACATTATATTGGTGCTCCCCGGCTCCAAAGCAGCCCCCGGCTCCACGCCAGCTGCCCCAGGCTGATGCTGGCAGCACCGGTGTTGCTGACATCCCTACATGGTGGAAACTTCTCAGTGCTCAGAAGGGTTTTCTTAACATGTGTCCAGGCTTTTCAAAACTTACCAGAGGGTTTGAGTGCTTGATTCATGGCTGTAGCTCCTCAGCTCCTGAAGTGAAGTTTCCCTGCCCAAACACCCCCCACCCTGCCCTCCGCCCTTCCCTGCAGTAAGAGTTTTCTCAGCTGTCAAAGTACTCCTCTCGAAAGGCAATCCCAATTGCTTTTACACCAGACTTCACTGCTGAGCGCTGTTTTAGTTGCATCTTGCATGCTGCCTATCCTGCTTGCAGCTCCACCAGCAGCTTTTCCAGCGCACGGACAGACGTAAAGCCACGGCAGTCAAACACAGATTTGCTGGCGACTCCCTCCGTTCCCTGCTCCCCGTGACTCAAAAAGCCTCACAGAGATAAGATGTCCGTGCAGGTACTCACAAGTGTATTGAGTTTGTGTGGCAAGGTTTTGTAGCGGGATGGCTACAGGGGTGGCTTCTGTGAGAAGCTGCTGGAAGGTTTCCCCATGTGTGACAGAGCCAATGCCAGTTGTCTCCAAGACGGACCTGCCGCTGGCCAAGGCCAAGCCCTTCAGTGATTGTGGTAAGGCCTCTGGGATAATAGATTTAAGAAGGGGGGAAAAAATGCAAACTGTGCAATTGCAGCTGGAGAGGAGTGAGAATATGAGAGGAGCAGCCCTGCAGACACCAGGTCAGTGAAGAAGGAGGGGGAGCAGTAATGCTGCTCCTGGCAGAGATTCCCCTGCAGCCCGTGGTGCAGCCCATGGTGGAGCAGGCTGTGCCCCTGCAGCCCATGGAGGCCCACGGAGGAGCAGAGATCCACCTGCAGCCCGGGGAAGACCCCACGCTGGGGCAGGTGGATGCTTGAAGGAGGCTGTGGCTCGTGGAGGGCCTGTGCTGGTGCAGGCTCCTGGCAGGAGCTGTGGCCCCGTGGGGACAGGAGCCCAGGCTGGAGCAGGTTTGCTGGCAGAGCTTGTGACCCCATGGAGGACACACACTGGAACAATTTGTGAAGAACTGCAGCCTGTGGGAAGGGCTCACATTGGAGACTGTCTCCCGCTGGAGCAGGGAAAGAGTGTGAGGAGTCCTCTCCCCAAGGAGGAAAGAGTGGCAGAGAATGTGTGATGAACTGACCGCAACCTCCATTCCCCATCCTGCTGTGCCGCTGGAGGGATATTTAAAATCAGCAGAAACCACAGCTGTTTTTTCTGAGAAGGGCTGCTCAGAAAAGCAGTCAAAACCTCTGCAAGAACTCCTGACCCAAAGAAAGTCCAAAAGTCCTTGAAAGCTGCAGTTTAAAATCACAGCTTTTCTGAAGTGTATTTAAACTCACATACTTGCCTGTCAACTGCTGTTTCATTCCTGTCAAAATTACCATTCATTCTGAACTGTGCAATTCCCAACACGTTGTCAGACAAAGAAATAATCATATGAAAATCAGAAGACTGTAGTTAAATTTTATTTATCAGTTCTATTGTTAAATTACACAATCAAAGTCAGTGGATCGGCCTGTAAATCTACACAATAAGACAGCGTCTACAGTGGAAATCAGTAGAGTTTGATATGGTTATGACAAAACGGTATCCTTATACTCGTACATCCCCTATTTACATTAACAGTATACACAAAGAAAATGCAACTAGTCTTGTAAACCATGCACACCACAGCATAAAAACAAAATGCACCTTCTGCAACAGGCCCTCCAGCTTCCCCGCGGTTAAGTCCTGTTTACAGCAGTGCCTTTCACTTTTAAGAGCGAATTATTTTCCCCTATAAAAACCAAAACACAACCGAGACATCATATTGGCAACTGCAGTTCTCATTTAAAAAAAAAATAGCTGTACATGAAGTTATTCTCTTTTCCAAGCTGCTAATGCAGGGTATTGGTTTGCTGCTGCTTTGCTCTCCGCTTGCCCGCGGCAGGATCGCTGCCTGCCCGGCTCACAATGCAACATCAGATGTAAAACAACTTTCACACAACTTAGGCGTGGAGCCCTGTGATGTTTTTAAAGCCTTCTGCCTCGTTTTACGCCCCCCTGCCCCCTTGGTGTATAGAATATTACAGGAGAAAGGCGATAGTGCAAGTGAGCCTTGTAAGCATCGCGCACATCGGGACAAAACTCGCCCTTTTTGGGTGCCTCCCTCCCTGCACACCCGCACCGAGATCCCATTTGGTGCCAAGCTGGGGAGCGTTGCAGGCTACGTACAAAATTTCTGAACTTGCTGAATGTATAGCCCAAGCCTTGCAGAGGTTTTTGATTTTTTTTTTTTTTTTTTTTTTTTTTATAGTAATTTTTTGGGGAATC
>JAAGAY010009167.1:7309-18610 GCA_011801015.1 Ardeotis arabs
GCCAGAGGGTGAGGCCTGCAAGGCCGGTGAGGCCTGCGCCTCCCCCTCTGGGCCTCTGCCCCCGCTCAGCTTCTTCACATCTTGTCTTCTCCCTTTTTTTTTCTGTTTTCCCCTTCTTAAATACGTTATCGCAGAGGCGTTATCCCGGGACATTCTGCTACCAATCGGCTCGGCCTTGGCCAGCAGCAGGTCCGCCCTAGGCCCGGCCGAGTCCACTAAACAAAGGGGAGCGACTTCTAGCAGTTTCCTACAGAAGCTTCTACCTTAGGCCCCCCCTCACTAAACAAAACCACAACAAGCGCTAACAGTACTTTTCAAATCGCCCGGTAATTTGAATTCTTCGCAAGCACTTGACCTTTCCTTAGGAGCTGGAGGAAGCGTTAGGCAGAAGAGACTTGCAGATGGGCAGGTGGCAACCTTTAGAATGTGACCTGGCCAGATCCTGTGGAGTCAGCAGCAGCAAATTCCTCACTCTGACCCCTCAGATCTGTTCCTTGTTGCTCCACCTGCATAAAACGTTTTAGGAGGAGCAGGCAGGCACAGCTACAGTGAACCCAGTCTGCTTTTGGCAGAAGGAGCTGAAGACCATGGCTGGACGTGCTGAAGCTGGGACCCTCATGCTCAGGTTGGCGGTGGTAGCTGCGTTTGGAGTGCTCCTGTTTTCCTGTCTGCCCAGGGGCAGGGAACGCAACCCCACTGAGGCTGCAGCTGGGAACTGCTCCCAGAAAAATGGCAGGAGACAAGGTGTGATAGCTGTAGCTAAAAAAGATGTCTGACAAATTAATTTTTCATCATGACACAAAAGAGGCCTGGGATTCTTAGAGATGAACTCCAAAATTTAAAATACTTTTGCAAGCCTTACAGGGTGTAAGTTGCTCTCCTGTCAGATGTATAATTACCCATTAATAGCTGCCTTCCTAACAAATACACTTGTTTTGTCCCGTTCCAGGGGATCCATGTCAAGCCTGGAATCGTGCAACAGCGGCTTTTCTCAGCTGAGTGGAGCCACGACGTCTTCCAGCCAGTCCCAGAGCAGCTCCCATCTTTCTAGATAGCAGGGCCGAGGCTACAGCGGCGAGGAGAAATCATCGCTCGGGGCGTCCCGGCTGCCCCGGAGCCGCCCTGTGCGCCGAACCAAAGAGCCTCCGGGGCTGAGCCTTGGGGCAGTCGTCATGCGACCACAGGTAGCAGCCATCTGCACTTCTGGGAGCTACTTGAAACATTCACACTTAGAATTCCCACGGCAGATGTAAAAATTCTGTATGGGATGCCTACTTCAGGAGTCTTCTTCACAAACGGTTTTTGGAGGAATGTCAGTTTGCGTGACTCTGTATTATTCAGCTTCCAAGGGCTCTTTGCCATCAGTCCTTTCCCTACGTGCGGAGAGGAGACTGATGTTGCCTTATCTCTTTGGTCTGTAGGATTGGAGTGTTCATCCGTAGCAAAACGAATCCGGTTTTCTGGGTGCCCGGGGTCCCAGTTCCACATCGGGAAGCAAAGCGGGCATTCCAGGTGCAGGGACTGGAAGCAAACTGTAAATACCTTACTGCAGATCAGATCTTTCAGAAACCAGTTCCAGGTCAAACCTAAAACCTCCGCGGATCTGACAGGATGCTATTAGGAAATGTGTTGGATTTTTTTAACCCACGGAGATACAAAAACAGAAATGCTTTTTTGGAAAGTAGAGGCAGAGCACCTGCCTCCAGCAAGGAGCATCTTTCTTAGAGAGCCTGTTTTTCCTTTTTCCTCAGGTTTACAAGCAATAATGAGTAGATCTGACCCATCTCATCAGAGTGGATGGGAACAGAATCGAAGTCTAAAGGGCTAAGAAAAGCAATATTTTATTTCCTGAAGGCACAAAACTTTGTCAGTATTATAGAACTTGCTTCTTTAAAACATGAGCTAACTTGAAAACTGTAAAAAAAAAAGATGTATTTAAGCACTTACTGAAACGTATTTATTCAAATACTAGCTTGTTTTTAATTAATTTTTAACTTATTTATAATTTCAGAAATGACTATTTATTAAATCCAGTCAGTTTTTTAATGGGACAAACTTTGTTTTAGAAAGGAATAACTGATTGTCTTCGATCCCAAGAAACCTCTCTGCTTAGGTTCTGATCTTTGTGACGGTTCTTGCACGAAGGGCTGTATCGTACGTCGCGTTTGGGGCAAGGGCTGCCTGGCGTCTCTTCCCGTACGGCGAGATTTGAGTCCTCAGGCGGCGTTTGCAGCTGGCAGATGTGCAGGGCTTGGTGTGGACAGATGGCTGCTTTTGGATCCAGCTGTGGTTACCTCTGCGCAGACCCCCCTGGTTTTGAAGGAGGCATTGAGAAAGGAGAGGAAAGATCCCAATATCTGGAACAACGGGAGGTGAATGTGTTTAAGTTTCTTGGTTTTTTTAAAGGATTGGGGTCAAGGAAATTACTCTCCCACCTTGCACCTCACTGTGAGAGCAGAACAGGTAACTTGGTTACGCAGGCCTCTGGGAAGGTCTTGGTTTCAGAGAACTCTCCAGTTGTTCTGTGGACTTTACCGTTTCTCCCAGATCTGTCTCTGGCATTTCTGCATAATTGGAGTCAGAGAGGGAAAGGTGCTGCCTTTGCTCTGGAAAAGCCGGAGTTCCAGATTTAAAAGTGCATGTGTGTATCCCTGATTTAAATCCTTTACCTGTCACTAATTCTGATGCTAGAAATAGTTTCAACCGACTCCCAAAGCATCAGGAGCAACTCCAGCCTTGTCCTCCCCGTGCTGTTTCAGGATTCTTGTGGCTTGGTTCTTGTGTGGATGGTCACTGCCCAAGGTGGCAACATTCCTGCTTCTTGTGATTCCCTTGCTTAAGAATCTCTTTCGTTGCCCTGGATTTTATTTTTTTTATTTTAAAATGTGGCGTCTGCTGTTCTCTGCCCACCAGCAGAAGTCCTGGGTGTTTAACTCTTGCTGGTGAGGCCCCTGGAGCTCCTCACCTCTGGCAGGTCTCTGAAGGAGCCAGGAGGAGAGGAGGGCTGGCCCAACGGAGCGCTCCCTCCGGCTGGCTCCGGGGACGTCACAGCCGCAGCTTTGCCGTGGTGTGCCTTGGTGGCACCGCTCTTCTGCCCTGCAAGAGATGGCTGCACGCGTGCTTGGGAAGCAGCTTGTGAGCTCTCCCTTGTCAGTTTTAAGCAAAATTGTCTGGGTTTTTCCACCTACCGATGTACTGAGCTACCAATTTAAATAATTCAATATGGATTTTTTTTTTTTTTCCCTGAATGTTAACGTAACAGGAGAAAGGGAGCAGCAGCCTGGATGCTGTGGCCTGTGCTGTGCTTTTTAAACCTGACTTTGTGAACTGCAGATACAAGAGAAGCAGAATTCTTCAAAAACACCCTTTTCCCCCTAAAATGCCATCAGTGTGCTTTAGAAAATAAAACACGCTGTTTTCTTCACAGCAACCCCTTGTGAGATGAGACCAGGAGGAGTTTTGGGTTCTGGCTCTCTGGGAGCCCCTCGTCTCTCGTAAACCTTGTATGCCAGAACCTTGAGAAATGGGCTGCAGCTTTGGGTGCTGAGCGCGAGATGCAGCAAGGCCCTGGCTGCTCCCAGCAGTCTCCTGGCAGTGAGGTCAGCGAGCTGGGGCTGGGTCGGGTAACGAGCTGAGTACTTAATTACTCCTCGGTAAACCGGGGCTTTCCTCTGTTTCCACGATTCCATATGCAAAACACAACAGCTACCTCAAAGAGCCGCTGCCACGTTTCACGTCTGACGCGAGGTCGCGGGAGAAGGGCTGCTGTGCCGTGGGTACCGTGTTGTGCCGCTGTTTACAGTGAAACGCGGCCGCATGTGAAACCTTTCCTCTTGGCAATTCCTGCATCCCGCTCTTTACTGGTTTCTGTCCCAGTAGGACTGGGGAAGGCAAACAGGGAGCACGTCACCCGTGGGCACGCCTTGAAGGTGATGTCAGACTCGACTCAGGGCAAAGCTGGAATGCAGTAAGAGTAATTTTGGCGAAAGGTTTTGCTGCCTTTCGGGTTGGAAAAGGGCTTTTCCCTGCTGTGGGCAGAACGGCTCAGCGTTGCGCAGGGACCGAAGGAGACGGCAGCCGAGAAGGCACAAAAGCAGCGGTGCTGCTGCGTTACCCCTTAAGGTGAAGCTGTAGACTGGCGCTGGAACGCACGCTTACGCTGTCGGCAGGGAGGCGCTGGGAGCATCCTCCCTGTTTCTGGGCTGCTGCTGGGAAAGAGGATCCCGATTGCTGCGTGCTGAGGGAATTCGGGGTGGCTGCGCTCGCTGCGGCTGCGCGGGTGTGTTGGCAGAGTTGCAGACGTGGTCTTGTTCACTTCAGTCCTGCGGCCAGTTTGGCGGTGTCAGCTCCCTTCAGTAACAGGAAAATAAAGTAAGAATTTATAATCCAGATTTGGTTTATTCATCAGATAATTTTGAAAATACTGTAATCCAGTCATCTTAAATCTGTAACACGTACTGCAACTCGGAATTCCTGGTAGGAAGCGGAGAGCCCAACTGTCCCCTCAGCTCAGGTATGATGCAGGAGCCAAGGCCAGCCACCCTGGAGTCACAGGAATCCCTCATCCCAAAATGCGTTTCAGTAGCTCGCGCTGCTTTAGGATCTGAAATGTTTGTCCTGGTGTCCTGGTTTCAGCTGGGATGGAGCGAGTTTTCCTCTCAGCAGCTGCTGTGGTTTGGATTTAGCGTGGGATTTGGGGCCCAACAAATGCTGATGATATTGGTTGTTGCTAAAAGACCAAGGACATTTCCCAGCTTCCCAGGTGTCGCCGATGTGTGGGTGCAGGCAGCTGGGAGGGGCGCAGCCAGAACTGCACCCAAACTGGGCAGAGAGAGCGCTCCATCCCATAAACGCCGCGCTCAGGGTGTAAGTGGGGGTTGGCCGGGGGGCAGCGCGCTCTCTCGCTCCTGTGCTTGCTGCTTGGTTTCGTTTGGTGTATTTTAGTGTCCCTGTGTTTTGTTATCACTACCATCTTCCTGTGCTGTCCTAGTAAACTGTCTTAATCTCAGCCCGCAAGTTTTCCTTTCTTCCCGATTCTCTCCCCCATCCTGCTGGGGAGGGGGAGGGTGAGTGAGCGGCTGCGTGGTACTCGATCGCTGACTGGGCTTAAACCACAACTGTGAGCCAAATAATGCAAGAAACAGCTTTTAGACTCTAGGGACTAAAATTGGCAAGGATTTGTGAAAGATTCCTGCATGTTATCAGCTTTAATGTTTTTCCAGCGTGTTTGTGATGGTTGTTATAACCCATTACTCATCTGTTGGAGGGCCAGACGGGAATGTGACGTGCGTTGGCTTTTCATGACATCAGTGTCCACTTCCAAGCTACCTGTAAGTTAACTGGGCATTATTGTTTTTATTCTTTTTATTTTTACCAGGCACTGTCTTACTTTCTCTCCCTTGCAGCTTTCTTTTTATATGTAACTCCTGATTGTTCTCGGCCAAAAAACCCCAAACGTTCTTGAGGAGCACGCTGGCAAAACGCGGAGTGCTCGGCAGCGCGGTCCGGGACAGCAGATGTACTCGGTTACGGTACCGCGGGTTCTGGGAGGAGCTACACGTTTGTGTCTGTCAGAAATAAAAAAGCCTCTTTTAAAGAACGCGTCTGCTTGGTTGATGCTCAAATGGTGGCAAACGCTGAAATTGTATGCACGTGTGCTGCTCGCTTTCCCCTAAATTAACTAAAATGTGATTTTTTTTTTTTCCTGTAGAACCAGCATTTTTTGTTTATTTTGGTACCACAGAGCAGGCTGGTCCAGCACATCCTGCAGTAGGGTTGGTTGGTTGAAATAAAGGGCTCGCGGGGTTCAAATGGCCGGGGGAGATGAACGGGGAAAGGATCGCATCCGTCTCCTGCGACCGAGTACTAAGAATTCAAATCTCAGGCCGTTGTTAGTAATAAGACTTTATTCAAGTTTCAGAGAGTCCTCTGTCAATAATAGAAAAATAGAATCTTGCGTTTACAGGTCGATCTGATGCCAACAGCGGCACAAAAATTGCCGATCCTTGATTTGGAGTTAAAAATGGAGTGCGTAAAAATGTTAACACCCAGGCTGAGGCGGGCTCTAACCCCCCTGCAGCGCTCACGCAGCACGTGAGGGGCTGGTTTCCGCGCGTGGAAGCAAACTCAGACAGGTTGTGTGGTTGGTTTCTGGTTGGTTTCTTTTTTTTTTTAAAAAATGCATTGTGCAAGGATGCATTCCAGTAAAATGTCTGACTTCCAGCTGAGAAGTTTTTCAGTTTTACGATAAAAGTCTGAGCTCACCAGGGAAGGGCAGACAGTTACAGACTGCAGCACCCTTAAGCCAGCTTCCTTAAGCCTAGCTTTACGCTGCCGCAATGTATCTCACCTGCTGAGGTGAGAAGGGACCTCGCTGCAGTGCCCGTGGCTTGCAGTCCTCACCTGCTCCCCTGAGGTATGGGAGGGCACCGGCCCATTTCCTTCCCTGCTGCACCTCTGGAATTCCCTTCTCCACGTGTGCGTGTGGGAGCTGGCCCTGTGGCCACTAATTACGCACTCTCGTTTGCTCCAGCTGGAGCGGCAGGAGGGAGGGAAGCTAGCCACGCTCTCAGCAGTAAGCGAGGGAGTTCCTTGGGCTGAGGTTATCCTGCTGCTCTGGGTTAGTCGCAGTTTTACACCCTAGGCCTGGCTGACAGGTACGTGGCGTGGAGTCAAACACCGCGACCCCTCTCAGCCGGGGCTCTGGAGCAGCGCTTGGCTCTGGTCCTGAGCGTCTTCTGCCTCGCAGGCAGCGGATGTGGAGGTGTGACCAGCCTCCCCGTTCAGCTCCCTCAGGGGGTGGTAGAGATAGTCGCCGCCCTCGCGGTGCCTCCCTGCCCTGGCCTTCAGGAAGAGCCCTGCGTTTCCCACTGCGCTGATCACCAGAAGCAGAGCCAAGACGGAAGTCGTGGAGATCCAGGTCTTTCTGTCAGACAGGAAAAAAATCCAGGTAAGCAGCACCCCTTGAGCTGCTTTTGCGTGTTCCCAGCGTGCAAATGACGTCTCAAGCTTTGCGCTCCCTTCTCTCCTCACAAGCCCGTGGTTCTGCGCTCAGGCAGGTGGGAACACGTTCTGCGCGAGCTGCTCTGGCAGCCAGAGCGAACGGATGATTTTAGCTTTCCACCGGCTTTACGAGCGACCAGCTGTGCCTGCAGAGCAACCCCAGCTCCCCCAGAAGCTGCCTGTGCTGTCGGAGCCGTCCCTGGCAGCGGCTCAGGGAGGAAAAGGTGGCTCTGGTTTAACCGTAAGCCGCAGAGCGCTCGGCTGGGAGCACAAACTGGTGTGGATGGGGGCTTTCAGCTCAGCACTTCCCTTACGATTCGGTTTCTGTCACTTTGCCTTCCACACCCTCATCTTTGCCTCCCCTACAGCTCTCTGACAGGAAAGAATGCAGAGCACAGACGCTCCGGGCAGTGAAGCCGCAGGTCTGGCACGCTGGCGGTGTGCGCACAACTCCACCTCGCCGTGAGCAGCCGCCGGCGGGGACTGGGAGCGTGTGTATACGCGTACACGGTGAGTATCGCGCACTTACTCTGACAGAGAGAGCTTTTCCGGGCTCCTTCCCTTGTTCTGGGAAGCCAAACACCGCCCAGCTGGAAAACAAAGAACAGAGGGCAGAGAGGCAGTGTTGGGGGGAGGGTGTAAAATCCCCAGCAGAGCTGGTAACGAAGCAAACAGAACATCTGGCACCAAAGCTGCTCTCCCAGCATTTTTTTTTAAAAAACCCACAACCGCTGTAGGGAGAGGTACCTTTGTTTAACTGCTCCTGCACGGCCCAGTCAGAGGTGAGGTTGCAGCTGCCGGTGTGCCGGTCGCAGGGACAGGCGTGCTCGCAGGCGCATTGTTTCTGGCAGCCTGGCCCGTACCAGCCCATGGGACACTCTGGGGAGTTGATCACAAAGGGGTCAGTCAGCGTCAAAGCCCCCCCCGTGCTTTGAAACCATCCCATTTCTCCCTGCGGCTCCCCCTGCCCCCAGCTCCAGCGTGCCTGTTTCCCCGGCTGCACCAGCTTGGTGCCGGGAAGGACGGGCCCACTCGGGGAGAGGCTCAGACCTCACCTACGTCTCACTGAGGTATTTCTGTTGCAGAGCAATCTCTGGCCGCCTCGCTTCCCATGCATTTCTCTCCCTGCCACATCTGAGCTACAGTCCTGCTGCCTGGCTCATAAGCAAAGGCGGAGCGGGGTGTCAGAGGCCATTCCTAAAGGGAAGCAAGTATTTGCGTTGGAGCGCGCAGCTGCGGAGCCCACCGCACGCTCGCTGGGCCGTCGGGGCCCCAGCTTTCCTGCAGCCTGCCAGAGCTGCTCTGCCTGCCCAGCCCGCTTCCTCCAGCAGCCTGAAAGCACCACACTGGGAGTTAATTGCTGTTACTTCGTTTACTTCACAGAGGAGATTTTGTAAAATAGGAATGGGTTTGGCTGAGGTGCTGTAGGCTGGGAACAAAGCATCCCAACCGGAACCGCTCGCACTCACGCTGTAATTCACTTGTCCTGTCCCAGGAGCCGGCTGTGCAGTCAGCTGCACCGGGGCCTGGAGCGCGTCGGGAGAGCTGGCGTGGCTACACAGCGGGGAACAGCACAGCCGCAGTTTGAAGGGTAGCTGCCAGGACAGCCCTTGTTTGTTTGTTTGTTTGTTTGTTTGTTTTGCACTCCCTGACTTGGATCACCTGAAGTGTGGGCCACGGGCAGGGCCGGGTGCAGCACCCTCCAGCAAAGGAGAGCCGAGTATTCACGTTCCACACTCACACGCTTGGGAAAGCAACGCGGTTCTTTGGGGCAACGACTAACCAGACAGCCACCGTTTTCTAATGCCGAAGAGAACTCTTCCCCTTTTCGTTTTGGCCAATTTGGGTAGGGCAGGCAAGCCCTTAAGAGCTGGGAGCTGGCAGGTTATGCTCCAGCAGTGCAGACCCCACGCTTGCTTTGCCTACAAGAGGGGGCTTGGATGGGACACAGAAGCCCCTCCCCTGTTCAGAGCCGCTCCTACCTTGCTCGCAGCTGGCGCCGTAGTACCCGGCGGGGCAGGAACAGGCTCCGCGCGCAGGGTCGCACAAGCCGCCGTTCTGGCACTGGCATTTCTGGGCGCAAGCGTGCCCGTAGAAACCGCTGGCACACGCTGCAGGAGATGAGCAGAGATCTCGTCAGGGGCCTCGTTACGATGGCAGCGATCCCACCCCGCGCTCACACCCGCGGAGCAGTCACCGGCACAGGGCGCGGGTGGCTGCTCGGGGAACAGAAGCCGAGTCTGTGCCTTGAGCAAGGGCTTAAAGTGCTTCACGCCAAGCCAGTCTTAAGATGCTCAGGCTGCAGTTAAACTCACACTGACAAAAAAAAAAACAGCAGCACACTGTGTGGCCTTTCCCTTCCCTGCTCTCTCTGGGGGAGCCGCCCACCGCCGCAGGAACAGCAGTTAGGAAGTGCTTCCCACTTTCCCTTTGCCGGCGGGGGAGGAGAGGAGTGGCGGTCAGCATTACCTTTGCTGCAGTTGCTGCCGGTCCAGCCAGCGTCACAGAGGCATCCAGCTGTGCGAACACACAAACAGGCATGAACAACAGAGAAAGATTTAGAAATCGCAGGAACTTAAAATTAGGAGCTTCTTGGGGTGTCCTCTTAACTTTCCCTGCCTCTGCCAGGGAACCCACAGAAGAGAAATCCTGAACTCACACACAGAACTTCAAATACCCACCCACTACAGCTGCCAGTCGCAGCAGGCCCTCCTGCTGAGGGGGATTTTGAGAAATTAACTCTGGGTCAACTGTTACCAACAGCTGTAGCCACTGAGCTCTGCCCTTCACTGGTGCAAACTTGGCTGTGAGTTCAACCAGGGAGGCAGGAAAGAACCAGGAAAACAGGACTGAGCAGGCACAGGAGGGCAGAAGCCGGAGGGTGTACGTTACGGCAGGCCCTAGATTCAAAACAACTTTGTGGAAAAGTAGCAACTGTTCGCTTGTCAACATCGTGAGGCAGGAGGGTCAAGAAGGACCGACAAGGGGAGACCTCAGCTGCTTTGTGGTGCAGCGTTAATACACCGCCCTTCCTCTCAGCGGATCTGGAAACAAAGGAGCAGAAAAGGAAACCCAGACCCGGAGCGTGAAGTCAAGCCCTGCTACAGGCCCGGTTTCCAGACCCGAGTCCTGGCCTAGCGCTGCTGCTGTCTCCTAACGGCAACGCGTCCGGACCACCTCTGCTGCTGCTTCAGACGCCGGAGGGAGGGGGAGAGCGGCTCCACACACCTGGAAGGTAAGCAAGCTACGCTCCTGCACACCAGGCCGGGACGGGACTCCATGGAGCGGCCAGGCACCGCTCCCCAGGTCTGTGCTTCCCCCAGAGCTGCCCACCGGCCCCTCTGCGTTGGCGGCCCCCGCGCAGCGCGGCGACTCACAGGCAGTGCAGACGCCATGCCGGCTGCAGTTGGAAGGGCCGCAGTCCAAGACGTCGCAGGCCGGGCCTCTCCAGAAGCCCCCGGCGCAGCGGCACTCCCCTTCCACGCAGGCCCCGTGGCCGCTGCAGTCCGCAGGCTCGCAGGCGGGCTCGTGGACGCAGACGACGGTGGAGATGCTCCGAGGGCAGCGCCACATGTTGTCAAAGGAGCTGGGGGACAGAAGACAGGTCCCATAAGGCGTGCAAGCACGGTGCTGCTCCCAGCCCTACGTGAAACCAGCTGATACAGTCCAGGAATTTTCATCCAGATTCACAGTGGCAAACAAGAACGTTAATAATGGCAAAATGGAAACGTAAAACTAGATTTGAGGCCATGTTTTAAGTGTTAACTCCTATTGTATAGGTGTCATTTCAAACACGGAATTCCAGAAAGCGGAACGCAAGCAGTATCTCCCTTTAAGTAGTCCCAGCCTCCCTAACTTTGGCGCTCAACACCTTCTCTTGAGAATTATTTGCTTGGATGTAAGTGACATCATCGCAGTTACAGCAACGTCTGGCTTTCAACCTTCAGACTGCAAACTGCACAAAATCCTTTTGTGTTTACAGCCAGAAGTTATTAAAAAGCTTAAATTTGAAGTAAAATATTCTTTAGGTACCCTCAAGTGAGGCAGGGTTTGGTCCCCAAGTTGTCCTGGTTTCAGCTGGGATGAAGCGAGTTTTTCTCTCAGCAGCTGCTGTGGTTTGGATTTAGCGTGGGATTTGGGGCCCAACAAATGCTGATGATATTGGTTGTTGCTAAAAGACCAAGGACATTTCCCAGCTTCCCAGGTGTCGCCGATGTGTGGGTGCAGGCAGCTGGGAGGGGCGCAGCCAGAACTGCACCCAAACTGGGCAGAGAGAGCGCTCCATCCCATAAACGCCGC
>JAAGAY010009167.1:30537-45160 GCA_011801015.1 Ardeotis arabs
TTGTGTGTTTGTTCATCCGTACGTACCCTGGCTTCTTTCCATACAAAGTACAGAATGGGAATTTGTAGGGATTGCAAGACGTTTGTCTAAAACCAGGTTCCCGTTCTTACAGTGCGCCGTTAGTTTAAACCTTTCTCCGTGGAGATAGCTGGTTCTGTGTGAGGTGCGCGTTTCTGGAGCGTTGTAATGTTCTTCACCAGGTTTTCTCTTGTTCTGCAGTCGGCCCGAAGCTTTTCCAGTATGTTGTAAAAGTCCTTGTGCAGGCAGTGCAGTTACTGTACACGCTGCTGACCATAGATCAGCCATCCTACATTCTTCTTCAGGTATGTTTTGTGTTGGGACTAATTTTAATAAAAAGAAACAGTACTATATTACAGGGCATTTTGAGCAGTCTCAGGCATTGTCCTAATTATTTGAGAGCTAAAACTGGCCGAATGGTGTAAACCTATATCAAACTATTTTTTTTTGGCTCTAACCTTTGATTTTTCTGTTAATAACTCACGTTTGTTCTTCCTGTTACTTGTTGGGCTTTCAAACTTCATTGGCATGGATAGTGGTAAAGAGTAAATCTTAAACTTTGTATTGGAGGGAAATATTGATCCTAATCCAACAGTAAAATTTGAAGTCCCTGATCCTAATCCAACAATAAAATTTGAAGTCCCTGCCAGTCTTTAGGAGAAACCGGCAGTTCTAGTTGGTGAATACAAAACTGTCTCTATTCATTAAGATCCTTTAAAATGGATCTTAATCACTTGATCAAATCAATCATTTGATTTTCTTTTTCTGGTAGTTGCTTAGTGTTTGTCACTTGACCGCAATCTTACGCTGTTTTTACTTGGTTTGTTTGTTACACAGAATCCTCCAGGCTTACCGGGTATAGCTGTGGCCTGGGTAGCCTGTCTCTTCTGGAGAAGCAAGCTGATAATTGATTGGCACAACTACGGCTACACTATAATGAGCCTGAGTCACAGCAGAAATCACCCACTCGTGCAAATTGCAAAATGGTTTGTACAGTAATTTCTTCTCCTCTTTGTAGATCACGTCCCTTTGCAGAATTCAGAAGAATGGAAGCCAGCAGGGAGAATGGAATTAGCGAAGGGGTGTTTCTGTGAAGGATTTCTGCATTTTGCTGTGTGAAACTGCTTTCTATTTCAGAAAGCACATTCTGTAAAACCCTTTGTTTAACACACAGGAAGGCGGCTGATGAAGCTGGCAGGTTGCTTTTATGTGTATGTGCAAACTTTGATTTTATTATTAGAATTTCTTTATGTGGACTGGGGATTTTTTATTCTCCAATGCTGCTTTACACCCCAGCTCATCTTTAAAGGTCTGTTTCTTGCTGAATCTAATTGGTTACATGTAGGTAAAGGCTTTAAAGGCTTTTGAGTGTGGTGTTCCGAGGTCTTGGAGGATAAGGGAGTCGTGCTGTATCCTTTCCAATAAACTGGTATTGCTTTGGGATAAGGAGTCAATTGGTAATTAAATTTCAGTTGCGGGGGACAGTTGGGTTTCTTTTGGATTTCTTTGCCTTTTAATTAGCGTGGGCACTGGTAGGCAGTTACTGTTTGTTTAATTGCTTGCCTGTGGTTTCTAACTGAGATTTAATTTTTGTCAGGTATGAAAAGCTTTTTGGGCGTTTGTCTGATTATAACTTGTGTGTCACTAATGCGATGAAAGAAGATCTGCGGGTGAATTGCAACATAAAGTAAGTCAAATACCTCTAACAAATTAGTATGTGCGTATGCGAAGTAAAATGAAAGAACGTATCCCTGATGAATCTGGGTTCAGAGGAATCTTACAAAAGCAACTTTCCTGAGCCCATCCATCATCCCTGAAACGTGTCTGTTCAGTTTTGTAATGAGCTGTTGGGGCCTGGGCTTTCAAGAGTCTTCGTTACCCTTCATAATTAGTACCCCACTGACTAGAAGGTAGCAGTCATTGTGGAAGTTTGCTGCCAAGCTGCCTGTAGAATTGGAATGAGGCAGACATCACTGCCTTTTTTAACAGTTAGTCTGCCCTGCACGTTTGTCTTTTGCAATCAGAGGGCTTTAAGGTCAAAGTTGCGCAGGAAGGGTTATGAAGTAGGTTTGAAAATTGGGACAGTGATGTCTGCAGTTTTTACGGTTGCGTTACACTCCTTGAATAGGCACGCAAGAGAGGGGCACTTTGTTACGGGATTAACGTGTCCACCTTGGCATACTCCAGCAAACTTCAGGAGTATGGAAAGTTGTAAGAGTAAAAAAGTAATTATTTTGCTGTATTGGTTTACTTAAATACTTTCTGCTTTACGTTATTGTAGCTTGTCACTGTATCATACACGTTTTGTTACATCTGGTTTTTATTTAGCTTGTGAATTTATTTCATTACAGGGCAGTAACGCTGTATGACAAGCCAGCTTCTTATTTTAAGGAGACACCGTTAGAACTTCAACATCAGTTGTACATGAAGCTTGCCAAAGACTACGAGCCTTTTAAACCACGGTATGTGTAGGTAAAGCGTGCGGTTACAGTCCTTACCTAATGACATGAAGTTTTTGCACTTGGTTACTGGAAGTACTTTTGCGTGGGGTCACAAGGTCCTGGACATCAGCAGGCAGCGTGGTCTCTGTGTGCTCTTAGCCAGCAGCTGATGCAGCTGAATTGTTGCTAGGAGAGGCCAGAGTTGGTGAAAGCACTGAACTGTGGTAACACAATGCTTGGTGTGTAAAAAATAATAGGAGTGTTTTATTTTAAAGAAGTTGGCGTAAGTACTGAGGGGATCTTTACTAGACTGTCTCTAGAGTGAAGCTCCGCAGCTGTTGTCTAATTCTCACTGGGCTAGATGACAGTGGTTGGGTGCTTCGTTAAAAACATCCCATTATTGTGGAGAGCTTTCAGGATCTCGGTCTAAGGGTTAAACGTTCCTCTCCGGCTGTGTGCAGGGTGTCTGCTGTAGCAGATACCTTTAACAGGGAGTTACTTTATCAACTGATGCTTGAAAAAGAAGTGAAAGCCATAGTGTATAGCGGTTTCTTTTTGGAAACACACACCGTAGACTTACAGGTTCTGAGTTTCATTGAATAAATGTACTGTTGGCCTCCGCGCTCTGCTCTACGTTTGAGACAGAGCTGGAAAGAGAGGCTATTTTCTCCGCTTGTTAAGGAAAACGCTTTGTTAGAGGATGGAGCCATGCCTGTAGCAGTAGTGTCACTAGGCTCTTGGTAGCAATAAGAAAGGTGAAAAATGGTCTCTCTTTATGATCAAGTATCTCTGCAGCTCAGAAACAAAGCCTTTGGAGATTCATGCTGGTTAAGCACAGTATTTCCTTCTGTGATTGCTGGCTGTATTTGTGTAGTCCGTACTCAGAAAATCCTGTTTCCGTAGTACAGAGTCTGTCGGTTCGAATGCTGAGAGGTCTGCCTTTACAGAAAGGGATGAAACAAACGGACATGTGATAAAACCCAGAGGACGGCCAGCTCTTCTCATCAGCAGCACAAGCTGGACAGGTTTGAAAACAAATAGTTTTATTTGTAATATTTAACCACTGTGTAACAGGAGATAAAAACGAGCCGTGTTACTTCCTCACACTTGACCCTTGCCATGCTATAGAGGCGTGTTTACATCATCAGTGGCAAAGTGACTTTTTTTCCTTCATTTGACTGGAAAAATTTAAAGAAAGGTTGTGTATGATATACCTCAGTGGTTAAAAAGGAATGATTTTTAAAGTTGTATTTTAGTTATAGAATTACAATCTAGAGACTCAGCTTCAAGAATGATTAAGGAGATTTCCTACTTCCTTTTTTAACTTTCATTCCAGACGTACTATCTTGCATGGTGGTGTAAAATGGATTAATAAACTAAAATATTTACTCCTTTATTTCTGATATTGCATGATTTTCTCACTTTTTTTTTCTCTGTATGCAAAAGGGGATGGAAAGTGGAAACAAATCCATTGCTAGTAACCGTGGTTAGAGTTCCTATGCCATTGAATTAACAGAGCAAGTTCTACACTTAATTCTGCAGCTTTAGAAACTCTGTAGCTTTGAGGATGTGCCGTATTTGTCGCTTCTTTGTCTGCCATGTTGCCTATAAGGGGAGCAAATAAGCGCTGTTTATGGTTATAGACTTTTATTTATGAAAATAGTTCCAGCAGATTTTTAATAGGAAAAGCACATTCCATGCTTAAATTGTTTAGGTGTGGGTGAGGAAAACTCATCATTGTTGGTACTTAAAAACAATGATATGAATGTTACTAATAAAGCCTTCTCTTGCAGAGGATGAAGACTTCTCAGTCCTTTTGAAAGCTTTAGAAGGTAGGCATGCAGGAATTAATCTCCCATATTCAAAGGAGAATGCTTGTTTTCGGGTCAGTCACGAAGGGTTTTGCTGAAGAGCAGTGCTTCCATATTGAGGTGAAAAGGCAGATGTATTTGATTAATTAGTGACCTGGATTCAGTTAGAGTAGGTGTCAGGGAGAATCGTATTTCTAACTGGCTTGTAAATTGCAATTTTATTTTCTAAGCTACTGCACATACTCTGCAGAGGCATCTGATAATAGGAGAGAAGGGATTACTCATTGTCTTATTTTGTAGACTTTGCAGCTGCAGTTTCTCAACTCATACACTGAAACAGCTGATATGGTGTAGTGGAACAAATGCTTCATGAATTTTAAACAGATCATAATTTATTTCTGTAGAAGTTTGGAAATTTTAACATTGCTAAATTTACATTGCTATTTTACAAGGTATATGCTTGTAAAGAAATTACTTGAAGTAGGAAGCTAAACTACTGATATGCTGTGACCATTCTTAAACCAGGCATCCGTATGTTTGTCAACTAAACAGCTTTGTGTCTTCTCCAGATTACGAGCGCTATATCGATGAAGGAGTCAAGCTCCCATCTTTAGTATGCGTGATAACAGGTAATAGCACGTCTGTAAAGACGAGCAGCTCTCAGCCTGAGAATTAAAAGAATTGAAGCTCAACATTGGGATGGTGTAGCAAAAGAAACTGAAAATCTGATGCGTGGAGTGTTAAGCAGAAAGGTTTTTATTTAGTGTTGGAAAAGGAGACCTGCTCATCAAACAAGGCTTTGCCAGAAACTTGTGTGGACAGAATGAGTGCTGTTTGGTTAACTTTCTCAGTAAGACAAATGAAAATTGGTGTGATTTTGAAGGGCCAGCTGTGCTGATGAAATTTGTCTTATGGCTGTAGACAAAATGCAGGTCAAGACTGGGGGATATTGATTGATATTGATGGCTGGCTCTTCTGAATAGCGAGTAAAGGTCTAGGTTCACGTTGCTATCAAGGGGACTTAGTCTTTTACGTATCTTTTTTTGAGGATTGTGTGTGGTATCCTCTTTGATGTAACTGATACAACAGGAATCAGCTGTACAGTAAGGTACACAGACCATGCTATTTTCAGTCATCTTGATAAAAAAAAAGACATATATATATTATTTTTTTCTGTTTTAAACAGGTAAAGGACCTCTAAAAGACTACTACAACAGACTGATAAGTAAACTGCACTTTAAACATATCCAGATCTGTACACCGTGGCTCGAAGCTGAGGATTACCCTCTTTTGCTTGGTAAATAGTGGATTTTGAGGTGGGCTTGCAATGTGTGAGAAACAACTTAGCAAAATTAACACGTTCTTGGAATATTCTCCCTTCAGCTTGTTCGTTAGCTATTTATTATTCCCTCAGCTATTTATTAGCGTGAAGTGCAGGTAAGCTGAATAAAGTAGTAAAATACATATTCAACATTCTGCAGGTTTAGAGCCTGCCAATTTGTACGGCTGTAAAACACTGTGATTATTTGGTAGTTTTGAACTAAAATACAATGTCTATAAAATCACACTGTAATTTCTCTGGTTAGAAATCACTTGAGCTGGAAGAGGTCGCTAGTGAGCCACGCTGCACATCCAGTCTGGATTGTGATGGAGTTTTCCTGTGCACTTAAATATTCTTAGCAGATTAAGAGGCACAAAGGCTCTTTGAAGATATGTGAAACTTTAAAATTCCCTTTAGTTTAATATGCACTCACCTGGTATATTTCTAAAGCCTGACTAATTTTAGTTACAAAATGCATTGTGCTTTTTTTTTTCCTTTAGTGCTTGAGTCAGGCTGGATGGCGTTGAAAACAGCTCCTTTGTAGCTCACATCACCCCGAGAAGTACATAAATAAAAAGGTTTGCAGTAAGACTGAAAGAGCTGCTTTCAGAGAATTCAAGTTCTTGTCTGTTTTGTTTGCTTTTCAGGCTCCGCAGACCTGGGGGTGTGTCTCCACAAATCCTCTAGTGGGTTGGATTTACCCATGAAGGTGATAGACATGTTTGGCTGTTGTTTACCCGTGTGTGCAATATATTTTGAATGGTAAGAGCTTGCTTATTCAGATGGAGTTTAAGTGGATCATGTAAAACAGTCTTCTTACAAAGCAAGAGTTTAACAGCTTCTGCGTGTATCAAATGAGAGTCCAGTATTATGCTATAGTGACTTTTTTTTAATTTAGGAAGATAAATTAGAAATCAAGGTCATTGTATTTAAGGTCAGCTAAAAAATTAACACTAGTTTCTACAAAGTTGAGAGCATTTAATGCAACCAATTACCCTAAAAACCTACCCTGTAATCCTTTGTTTCCATGTACTTATTGTAAAAAACAAACAAACAAAAACCCCAAACAAAAAAAAAAAACCCACACAAACAAAAAAAACCCCAAACAAACAAAAACTCCTGTGTAGGCATGTCTGTGTTCTGTGAAGGGGTGAGTGTATGCATAGTCAGCCTTACAATTTACACTCCTTTGGGGAAAGAGTAGGTTTTATAAATAAAGAGGTGTTCTTTGTGAAGATCTCGTGAACTGGATCGTGGACAGATTTTCCTTGCAGGTTAATTTTAAAGCAGGTCATTGCCCTGATTTTTAGTGTGTGTCCAGATGAGTGGCACAGAGCCAGACTGTACTGTAATAGTAGATGTAGATAGCCTGACATAGAAGGGAGAAACACTCTAAATTTAAACATTTGAAACTGCCTTTTTCATTCATTTTGTCAGGTATGAAGCTCATATCGAGACATCCAGGATCATAATGTTAGAGAGATCCTAGCACGGTCTCTTCGGATGTCGCTATGCAACTTTTTAAATGTTTATGTTCCGCTCGCTGCTTTTTGTCTCGCATCCTCACCTATGACTTTTGTTCACAGTTTACATGAACTTGTGAAACACAATGAAAATGGCCTGATATTCAGGGACTCGAATGAACTTGCAGAACAACTGAAGGTAAAGACTGATTTTTTTTTTTTAATTTTTTTTTTCCTGTTTTTTTTTTTTTTTTTTCCACTAGTGATAACTGCAAAGGTGCTATCACCTGAGCCACCTTGTCGTATCTGACTACCATCTGTGTATTTTGCATTCTTGGAAGATACTGCTTTTCCTGGTGAACGTTACTGGCCTCACTTCTATTCTTCTTGAATATGAATCTGGCAAAAACATTTTACATATTGTCACAGTTCACTATTTGTAGGGCCAGACCAAGGAGCGCTCTCTTACTGCAGCATTGTAGTTGAGGGTTAACGTTGGGGAAGCTAGAATGATCCTAAAAATGCAATATGATGATACATTTCTGTGGTTTTCCTCTTTTAACTTACAGGTGCTTTTCTTGGAATTTCCTACAGTGGAAGGCAAACTTCACCACTTCAGAAAAAACCTGCGTGCGTCCAAGCAGCTGTGCTGGGATGAGAGTTGGGACCAGACTGTTCTTCCTTTGCTTGGGCAGAATGAATGACTTATGGGGGAGGAGGATGTCAAAAAAGCCAGTACGTTCCTGGAGATGCCCAGATTTGATAAACAGTGAATAAACACTTTGTATTGTCTATAGTTGCAGTTTTTAACTACTTCATCTTGGGAAAAGTGTTTGGACACACCTTTTCCTTTACAACTGGAGCTTCTCGTGTGAGTGAGGATAGCGCTGAAGGTGCAGCCGACGCTATTTGTGTGCCAGGGGTGTGAGTCCTGAGGGAAGACCGGCTTCCGGCACGGAAGATGTGGAGCCTTGCCATCTGGGCTGCCTTTCCTCCCTTAGCACTGGGGATGAATCTTTAGGAAGCGGGATGGAGGTTTAGTGACTCCTGGAACTCCCAGGTGCAAAATCTGTTACCTGTGCTGCTTAAAGGTCACTTTTTGGTGAACGTACTTAAATATATGTATAAACTTTTACCAGTTAGAGCTGTTGTACAGAAGAACTTTAGTAGCTGATTTGGTATTTTTTGGTATTATTTGGTATTTTTTCTCGCAAATGGGAGGAGCTTTTTCCTGGAATTGTTTTATTTGAACTGAGGATACAGCAGGTTCTTACTTTTCCAACTATTTAATATTCTTGGCTTGTCTTCCTTAGCCAAGTGCTGAATATCCTCTTGCATGATTTTCTTGAGACAAAACCATTCAGTTTCAAAATTGTTTTCCTTTTTACAGCATGTGCAAGAGTATGAAAGCCCAGCCCCTGGTATGTGACAGCTTTATTGAACACTTAAGAGGAAAATACACCTGTCAGCGAGTGTTGTCCTTGTACGCTGACGTGAATGTGCCCGTTTACCTTCAGAAAGAACAGGAAATTTATTCCTTTTTGAACAGATGAACACAAAAGGAAAAAGTAAAACCAAACCAGATCATTGAAGGATGCATAACTTGCTTAATAAAAGGGTGCGCTTCACTTTGAGTGCTCACTCAGGTATATCCTTTATCTTTTGTTTTTATTGCTAATATTGGTATCCATGTGCAGACCTAATGCTTACAAGATGCTTTTTTCATCACCTTTTAGATTCTTTATAGACGGCAGTTGTTTAAGGAATGCACGTGCTTGGTTTTATCCTGTGGTTGCTGCTCACGCTGAGCCGCCTCGGAGTTCCCAGTCCAGTGGTGGTTTCTGCACCAGTGTTTTTACCCCCCCTTACTGCGTGATCATTGAATATCCGCTGTGTCAGCTGGACAGCCCTTTGCTAACCTTGTCTTTCTGCACCACGGTTACAGCAGACACTTTCTTTTGAAAAAAAGATTGTTGACAGTGATTTGGTTCCACTGGTTGCAAGGTGAAAAGAGTCCAAGTTGCTTCCTGCACGGGTTTGGCAACTTCATTAGTTTATTGGCTGAAGAATGATCCATGAAGATGTATTTGCTGATTTTTTAAAAACTTTTTTTTTCTGTTTTCAAGCAAAATTCTGCCTGGTGGTATGGCCATTCCCCTTTAGCTATTGATATGCATGTGGAGGTAAATTAGGCACTTTGCTAATTAAACAGTAATGCTGAAAGCTTTAGAGAGGTTTCATCTTCTGTAATAAAAATTTTAGATCCAAAATTCTAAACCAAAGTGTAGTGGGGTTACTTCTATATATCCACTAATTAATCCAATTAATAGTAGCAGTCATGACCTCCTTCAGCTGGAAGAACAAGATTCTTCACGTTTCAAGTTACCTATCATCTGTTACTACAGAAAGAGGATGCTAAAGTATTTCTTAATTTTCTTTTAAGTAGCTTTTAAGACAAGGAAGTCCAGAAGAGTAGAAAGAGCAGCAGATTTGATTTTCTGCTTCAGGACCAATTCTGTCCGCCAGGAAAATGATCAGTGGATTATGGAACATTTCAAACAAGGTGAGCTGATTTCTTCCTCCTTGCCGGACAAATCTTCTTGTATTTCCTGGCCCCTCTGAGAGGATGGCTTCGTGATGGCTAGCTGTGAAAGTGACAGCTCTTCTGTGAGAGAAATCTTAAATCAAATTCTGATTTTTGCCATCGCTGCGGAACAAAGACGCGCCTGACTTACAGTGGATTCTATTACCCGCTCTTACAGCAGCGTGTCGGCTTGTAATGCTACACTCGCTGTCGGTATTACTCATGAGTAAGATGACCCGTACTGCACATACGCAAGCATATACAGAGAGGTCTAAAAAACAGAGTAGACAACAATTACAGCTGGTTTTGATGGTAAAAAAAAAAATTTATTACTATGAAACATTGTCTTGCTTCCTTGTCAGTGTGAGATACTCATCCTGTGATCCTGCAGATGTACTCTGCTATTTACAAATCAAAACACAGTTGGAAAAAAAAAAAATACAGTTCAATCCTGTTGTGTTCTACAGAATCAAAGTGCAGTACGGTTGGGGCTTTTTTTGCTGCTGCTTGAGATTCACAGATGCTTTTCAGGGGCAGCAGCTTGCCTGCATACATGCTGCCAATTACGGGAAGACAACAGCCCGTGCATATAGTTGTATCCTCAGCGCCCCTCCTGTGCGTTTCCAGAATTCCAGATAATCTTGTTGCAAGGCCGAGATAACTCCTGTTGGTCTGAAAATTCCAATTATGTCCTATTTGCCAAGTCTATATAAATAGCTGTAGAATAGTTACGTTTGGCTGCACATCATGGAGAAAAAGACTGTTGCTGTGGGCTGGAATAATCTGCCATCCGATCCCAACTTTATCTGTAAAGAGAAACGCTGGGAACCATCATTCTGCTTAAAGGAAAATGAAAAGTTGCATGTCGAGTTCTGTAAGGAGATCTTTAGCATGCTGTTAAAAGCAAGCTATGAGTATGTATTTTTAAAAATTACCAGGTATGCTTGTGCCAGGCGGAATAACTTTGTGAATTACCCAGCCGACGTAGACCAGCTGTATAGCTAGTAGACTGCAAGAGACAGGCTTTTGAAGAGTAAATGAAGAAAAATCAAAAATCTCTCCCTATTTTATTTAATCTCTAGTTGTTTCTCTTTTTTTTAACCCCTAAAGCACAGTTAGGATGAAGGTTCTAGGCTATATCCTGAATGTTATCACTGTGACTGTTGGGGCTGTTCAGCCTGGAGAAGAGGAAGCTCCGGGGAGACCTGAGAGCGGCTCCCAGTGCCTAAAGGGGGCCTACAAGAAAGATGGGGAGAGGCTGTTCAGTAGGTCCTGTTGTGACAGGACGAGGGGTAATGGTTTTAAAATAGAGGGGGGTAGATTTAGATTGGATATTAGGAAAAAATTTTTCACAATGCGAGTTGTAGAACACTGTCCCAGGTTGCCCAGAGAGGTGGTGGATGCCCCATCCCTGGAAACATTCAAGGCCAGGCTGGATGAGGCTCTGAGCAACCTGATCTAGTGGGGGATGTCCCTGCTCCTTGTAGGTTGGACTGGATGACCTTTGAAGGTCCCTTCCCACCCAAACCATTCCATGATTCTATGATTCCATGTGACAGTGCAGCACAGGTGGCTTTCCTCCTTAGGAAGGAGAAGCTTAACCCTTTTTCGTTTCCTGTTGTCACCACACTTGCAATTCATCTCGGGTTGACACTCGTAACAAGTGAGAGTTGTGACAGACATGATGTAGCCAAAACGCTAAGTTCCAATCTCCTCATCAAACCCACGTGGCAAAGCTACTGCTCTTCAATCCAGCTCTAGGATAAGAATCTCACTATTGGACAACAGTCATCACCAAAAAATGCTCCTGTTCGTCTTTGCTACGGATGAAATAACGAGGAAAGAGGCCAAAACTACGGATATGCTTGATGCAAAAGGCACCTACCAAGTTCAGCCTGGAACAGGTGGTATGTGTCTGGGTTGCGGATGGCGGAAGCGATGTAGACCTCGGGAGGTTTTCCGTCTCTGAAAGCGGAGAGTTTTTGTAGCATACCAATAAGGGCCGAAATAATCTCTGGATCGTACACCACATCTGCACAAAGAGGAAAGCATGCAATATTTATTGAATAAATAAATAAATAATCAAAAAGCAGAATGAAAGCCACAGAATAAAAAGATAAATTATTTACCTTAGAGGAGAATATAATTTTCTTATAGAGGGGTTAAAAAAATCCCAAGAAGAGACCTTAGAAAATGCCTATTTTATGTGCTGTGTCAAGTTGCCCTCATCTCTAATATCAGTCTAAAACCAGTACAAAAAAAAAAAAAAAAAAAAAAAAAATCAGTGCTCCTTTCTGTCAGTGGATTGTCAGGTGCTGTGTTTAAGCCCTTCTTAAGGGAGACAGTAAAGAAGTTGAGCAGTGGTACGGTGTTACGAGTGTCCTTAGCAGAACGAAACTGTGCTGTTAAAGATCTGTCTGTCAGAGGCTGACTGCAAAGGACATGGTTTAAACTGCAGCAGTTTTCGTCTCAGGTAATTTCCTGGCGAGCAGAAGGAGTGATGAAAGGTAAGACTGATCACGAAGGGCCGCAAAACGTCAGCCTTGCTAATCAGGGCTGTGATTCTGAAACGCGTCTGTCGGTGCTCCGGCCCGACAGTGGCTGTTCGCTGCACAGAGGCCCGGCCGGGGCTGGTTGTGCGTTCTCTGAACGTGGCTGGCACTCGGTCACGCGTGCAGTGACCTCCTCTTACAGAATTCACGTGGTGAACGCACCACGTGCTGGCTTTGGTGACAAAGGCAGGCTATTTTGTCATTTTTTCACCTGAATTCTTGGGTAATTTTTGCCTTGCAAGGCCCCAAATCGGGGAGTAAAACCCTGTAGGTACAGCTGAGAAATTTTACTATTGCTACATTTCCCATTCTTAGATTTTTTTATAAACTCCTACAAGACTTAGGCAAGTTCCAAAAAGTTTTGGGTGTTATTTGTTTGTAATATATGTATTATTCATCAAGAGAATGCCAGGATTGCCTGTTATTGATGAGGCTCTTAAGAGTAGCAGACTTATATTGTTCTGTTTCTAGATTTAAAAAAAAAAATGCAGAAGGGAAAAATAATTTGCTTTTTGGCGTTGTGTATACGACTGTTGAATGTCTGAACAAGGCAGAACGGTGACAGGAACCGGAAGATGTCATACACTTCCAGATACGGGAACCGGAGTGGGGTTGAGTGAATCCTGCACCCAAATCCCTTTGTGTTGCCTCCCTGACCTGCTTATTCCCACGTGAGCGGACAGCGAGGCACCATGGGCAGTGTAAAGTACCTGCTGCAACGATGACGTCAGGCTGGAGATCCACCAGCTGCTTTTCCGTAACGGAGCCCCAGTCCAGTTCTGCAACAGTCAGTTTTGGTTTTTGGAAATTCGTTGCTTCTGCCTCCTCTCCGTGGGACTCTGCTTGGCTACGAGGAGCAGTTCCAGGCTCCACGACGAAGCCGTTCAAGTGGATGTTTTCCGCCAGCTGTTTGAGAACGCAGGGGTGGCAGTCACTAAACACGTATGCCTTGGGATTGCAGGTTTTGCAGATTGCAATTCCAGTGAAGCCGATGCCACTTCCTAATTCCAAGACTGTACTGAAGGGTAACGGAGTAAAAGTAGTGCCTGTTAGGACTCTAAATTGAGTTGGAAATCAAAACATTCTACAGATAACCAAAGGTAAAATCAGTTCCAGACTATTTCAATAATTTTTGAGTAAACTGTCTACAGTTTAATCTCAAATAACTGGTAGGGTTGGTAAACGCAAAGATGCCATTAAAAGGATAAAAATGAAGTACTTGAAATACTTCTACATTTGGTACAAAGCATTCCCAGCGCTGGGGTGAGATACACTCCACCTGGTTTTAGACTTCTGCAGCACGGCTGTATCCCTCTAAACTGGTTGTCCAGTTCCTTTCCTCGTGAGGTCGATATTTAAAATTAACTGAGCTGACTCTTTCCTCAAAAGATTGTTTCCTCTCAACTGCTTAGAAGCAAAGCCTAGACTGCGAAATCAGATGTGCACATCTGCACCTCGGGCATCTGCAGTGAGGTGAGATGAATCCCATCGTGGAGCGACGCGCACTGGTTAAAGTTACTGGCTAGACAGGGCGGAGGCTGAGATTTAACAGCCCACCTTCTGGAGCACCTTTGCCTGCGTGGTGTAAGGGTTTTGATCTTAAAACCTGCCTTAAAATAACGACAGGGTCCTCTTCTGGATTAAAGTTTGGCTGTTGCAGAACAGACGAGAGCAGCAGTTAGCCAGCAGCAGAAGGGTGTAGTCCTCTCAATTATTTGGGGGGTAAATATTGTCTCTTATTGAATTACGGTTGAACAGCTCACGATCTGAATGAAAATACCGCGGCTTCTTTCCCCATCTTTCTGTCCGCGCTGCTGTCGTTACCTGTTCCTGAAAACCGCGGGGTTCTCCATCGCCCATTCGGCGAGATGCAGAGCGGCGTCCCACGTGACGAGCCCCGTGGTTCCTGCAGAGATAATTGCCATGCTCTCGGAAAGGGTAACGGATTCTCCCGTGGGCTGCAGGACACAGGCGAGAAGAGAGAGATGGATCAGCACGGACAATGGATTTCACAGTTTGGCACTCAATGGTAGCACCTGGAAAAAGGCAGGAAGCACTGCGGGGTGCTGGGGGGTTACTCTTAAAGCCAATTATTGCTTTGTTCAGGTGATTAAAAGTGATTTCTAACAATGCAGCATTAGTTCCTACCAGTAAGTAGTTTTTGTAACAGCGAGTAGATTCTTCTTCATGTAAAAGCTCTGCCAGCGCATCGTACAGCTCGTCCAGGGGTTCGGCTGCCGTGGATTCATGCTGCGCGACAGAGAACGGGGTGGTTTCGGGTATCGGAGTGTTTGTCACGAAACAGAAAATGTAGGCGCACGGAGTCCCATTTTAACACATTGTTTGCCAGAATATTTTACACTGAACGCTGTGCTGCGTTACTACACAGTGTAAAACTGGCATATTGTCAAAAAAAAAAAAAAAAAAAAAAAA